>JANRGW010042235.1:0-28509 GCA_024733675.1 Psilopsiagon aymara
ACCCCCCCCAAAATGCCCCTTGGCAAAACAAGGGCAAGATTCACTTCAAAAGAGCATTGTGAAGCTCAGTTTGCTCATGTCTGCCTAATGCATGAGAAACATAAATACACTGTCAGCGTCCACAGTACACAAAATGGGCAGGATACATACAACTAATTTACTTTTTCCCCCCCAACTAGACTAGTCTGTACAGTCTGCCTTCTACCCAAACTGCAAAATGCTGTGCTTTGTGCTGGAAACTGCTCTGCTGAGTGCAAAAGAGTCCAAGTCTGCTTTCTCAGCAGCAGGCTGCTTACTCTGCGGCTATTTTCAGCTTAGCATTTTCATTTATCATGCTTCTTTTTCTGCTCAGAAGCAGAACAAGCCCAGAACTGAGGTGAAAATGCCCTCTTTTTATTTTGATTCACAAATATATAGGAGGTTTTGGAAGACTTTATATTATAGAACAGAAACTTTGGAAAATATTTGGAAGTGTTTGGACAGTATTTTGTCTAAATATGGATATATATTAAACTCTAATGCCGCAACACATTTTGCAAACCAAGTCCTTAGATATTCAGATGGCCTTAGGTCCTCTTCTTGCTCATTTATGTAAACTAGGTGTAAAAGACATGACTGAAACCTGCATTCATTCTCATTTCAGGAAAAAAGAATAAACTTGTGCCAGATTTAGCTATGCAGTTCCTGTTCTCCTTGCTTTTTGTAAGTTGTTATCTTTAAAGCAGTAAGGAATCCTAGAGACACAGACCAGCTAGTTCACTTTCAGTTCAAGAAAGCCTGTCATAAAAAGAGCACGTCTTTCCTTATCTTTTCCCTACCTCCTTGTTGGCTTGACATTCCATCCCTGGTGGTGTTCAAGGCCAGGCTGGACATAGCCTTGGGTGATATGGTTTAGTGGGAGGTGTCCCTGCCCATGGCAGGGGGGTTGGAAGTGGATAAGCTTAAGGTCCTTTCCAACCTGAACTATTCTATGATTCTATAACGGTGAGTCTGACAAAGACTATTGCTTTGCTCCTATTGTAAGTTAAGTGTGAAAGTGATTCAGTGTGGCCTGCAAGCTGATTTGAGTGGTGACAGCTGGCCTGGTAACAGCACTGAACTGGGACTACTTGCCAGTGCTGTGGTGAAGCAGGTGGACCTGTTTGGATTTACTAGATTTGATGCTGATGTGCAAACAGGCCCAAATCAGTTTGTGTTGGTCTACTGAACACGCGGCTGGGAACAGAAGTGTCTTCTCTGTATGCAGAGGTTGGCTATCCCCAGTGAATTGAAAAGCAACCCAAAAAACAGTACACCAAATAAAACCCAGAAGAGTCCCCTCTCCACAAAGCAGTGTTTACTCACAGATCCGTCACACTTTGATCCAGAGAATCTTGCTCCATCTGACTTTCACTGTGGAGAGAGTCTGATTCCTGTACTTGGCACAGCTCCTCATCAGTGATTATATCAAATGCTGCATCATCTAGTGGTTTAGAGGTTTCACCTGAAATGGTGCCATGAAAAGATATGAAATAAAACAATATTAGCTGCTTGTCTGGAAAACAAACAAGCAAAACCCTTACAGGGGAAGCCTGAACCATTCCTCTACTTTTACGGAAGCTTTAGGTCACTATTGGAACCAACCGAAACCCTCAGGCCGACCAACACTCATTTAATATACATGCAAATATCTGTCAATACTCATCAAATTCAATAACTGGACCAGTCCCCCCTGAAAACACTCCACGAACATGCAGGTCCTCGGTGCAGGAGGGGGCCATGTGGTTTCTAAAAGAACTCTGCTTGTTTCCCCAGAGCATGCAAACAATAAACTAACCAAAAGCCCTCTCGGATGGTGACACGGGTGATTCCAGTGAAGCTGGTGATCCTTCCTGGGTGGCACTGGATCCAGAGTCATCTGTACTGTCCACAATGACTCTAGGCTTATTAAAGCAAGCTCTGCAGCAACGCTCCTTCTTCCCACCGGGCTTTGTCACCATGTAGTTGTTGCAGCAGTAGTAGCAGAAAATGCGACCGCACATTCTAGAAATGAGTCAAAACCAAAGATGTTAGAATAGTACCACATCCAGGTGGAACACATCCATGTGACAGAGCTTGGGGCTGGGTCATGATGGTCTTGCTCTTTGCAAAAGCCCATATGCTGTATCTGTGGCAGAACTCAATACGAACTGTGCTGCTGCCTGAGATAAAGGAAGTTTTCTTGACAAACACAGGAGAGATTCATACTTTACTGCCTTAATAAACAGGGAAAACAGAACAAAACCTAAAAAATACTAAAAACCCAACTAAATATACATTTAGCTACAAAGACATAAGCCAAAGAAATACTCACCAATATGCAATACAAATAAATATTATATATATATATAGGAAGGAAATGCACTTAGCAATATTACACATGCCAAATCTCATACTCAGAGCCAAACTCTGATTGTAAGGACTATAAGAACACACCTAGATGTCTCTATTAATAACCACCCCTTTCCCCTTCAAACAGGGAAGAATAACCAACACTGGACACATATATGCACATCCACCCCTCCTGCTTTCTCAACTCTGAAGCCTCTCAGTACTAAACCTGACAACTACTTCTTAATGAACACGTAAAGAGTCTCCTGAAGAAAAGCACCCAGCAGGGATGACTGTTCTTCATGAAGTCTTGGTGGTTTTGGTTTCTTAAATAAATCATTACATAAATCATTAGTAAGTGAAAACACAAGCAGGTTTCACAGATTTTAGTAGAAATGAGTAATTTGGAAGTTGGTACTGGAAATGGCTTTAATCCTCATTGAATGTTCCCTACATTCATATGCAACTGAAAAGGTCCCAGTACTACTTACCTTAGAGGATGAATCAAGGATAAAGAACAGTAAAGAGACAAAACAAACATGACTAAGACCCTGAAATGTATCCACTTAAATACATCTAGATCTAGTCATTAGTTAACTCCAAGTAGGCTAACTGCATAGGAAGTAATTTAATATTAAGGGTTTTTTAGAGGGTGCTCTGGAATCAGTAAATACCCCTGAACATACCTAGTGTAAGGAACCAAATTTGTCATTGCACAGCATGTTGCTTTTGTTCAGAAACACTTCTATCACAACAGCAAAATCACTTCAGTGAATATTGTTTACAGCATGCACAGAGCAGTGCATAACGAATACACTAAAACCCAGAAACACACTATATAGGGTGTGATTATCTTTGTTTCCAGAAATAAGAAACTAAGTTGCGTCCACATCTTTGCCTTAATACATGTCAAGAGACCTTCCCATTAACGACTCTTTTCCCCTTGTCAGCTCATATGTTCTTTCAGCCTCTACAACTTGTATTAATGATTTTGACCAATGAACTGCAAACATTAAGAAGTACTTCATCCATATAAACATTTAAACTGGATTTTGCTTTTGAGCAGTGTAGTGGAGTTCAACAAACTGACCTGCAGTGGTGTCGGCGCACCATCCATGAGAACTCTTTCTGGCAGTCCAGGCAGTGGTTAACCTCTGTGTCCCCCTGCCACCTTTGCTCTGCACTAAGCTTCTGCTGAAACTCCAGAGCATCTGATTTTTGCCACAGAGCATCCTTATCTCTGCAGAGACACAGTTAAAAGAGAGAAAACCACATAGAAAAGATTACTGCTGGTTTACTGTTAACCGACCTCAACTTGAACGCTGGTAAAAACTTCACAGTAAAAACTGCTTTGCTGAAACTTCTGAGGAGCTTTCAGAAATAAAGACAGATCAGAAACTTACCAAAGCTCTTGGAAAGGAGCAGAGAAATGTATGTCATGGAGAGAACGATGTATTTTTGCAAAACAGACAGCAAATTAAGGAGGAAATAATAGTGGGTGTTGTATTTTTGACTGCATTATGGAAATGCAAAGTTTCAGCTGCTGATGAACCTGGCCATTACCTAAATCTTCCACTCAGGAATACAAGACTGAACCACCCCTAACACCCTAAGCTAGGATTTTAATTGCTTCTTGCTCTTTATTTTAATGCCAACCTGATAAGTTCTATCAAACGTTCTTCAAGGAACTGTTTTGTTCTTGTCAGATCATCCAGTTCAGCAAATAACTTCTGGTCGCTTCTATCTTTGTCTGCTGCCACCTTGCTGAGCTTTTCACTGTAATCCAGGACCTTCTCTTTTGCTTCTTCAGCTTCTTTTTGCATCCTGATCAAATACAAAGGCAATTAAGAATAATTTTTAGCTCACGTGAATTCAAGTCTTCCCCATGGAAGAAAGGGGTCCTCCACCCTCATAAACAGGTAACTTCTCACTGTGCATAGTTTTTACAGTTAGTCAGAACCTCTCCACTCTTCTACACCACTGAAAGTGCACATCTGTTATCTAGTGAACACAGTCAGTAACCAACAATTTCTTGGATGCTCTGCTCATAGCTCATGGTGGCTTCTACACTGGGAGTAAAATTGATGTTCCTGGGAGTTAAGATCAGCAGCAGCTGCAAACTGAGCTTCACGTTCACAAAAGAGAAGCAAACCAGTTTTTCACTATATTCTTCCAAAACTGATGCAATTAAAAACCTAAAGGCTAAGACAACACAGTTCACTGCACAGCCAGTGGAAGGCAAGTTTCCCAGGAAGCTTCCAGGAATGTAAGTTTTGAGTTAACAATATGGCAGCTTCAGTCCTGTGAGTCCCAGCAATGGATCGAAGATGCTACAGCAACACAACACAAACGGTTGAGCTGCTCTGAACTCGCTCAGCCAATTCAGCTGTATTCAAACATTTGGATGAGTTATATTTTGCACTGACAACCTTCAGTACAGATCAAGAATCATCAGTCTTCCCACAAAGACAGATGCTATCAGCACAAAAATGTACAAAGTTGGTTAACCGAAGCTCTGTGTGAGCCCATGCCCCATGAAGATCTATTCTGGACTGCCAGCTAATCCACACCAGACAGGCTCACATTACAGGCCCGTGTTAGATACTTTAAACTGATATAAAACATGACAAAGACATGCAGGATGTGGTCCCACTCAAGTAATTCTTACTGGTTCTCTGAAATACTGAGGAGAGAAAAAAAAACTCTTAAAAGGCACAAATTTTCCATTCCTTATGAAAACAAAGAGCCAATATTGATGCTTTGGTTTTGTTACTACATTATAAGGTAAAGAGAGGCTGTAAAATGTCTTTCAGTCTCATAAAGGAAGTCATACAATGAATTTATGTCATCAGCTAAATTAACAACACAATAAACCCCAAACCTTGCATTTATGAGTGCTGTGCAATTTACAGATTTCTTATCTGAAGTGCCAACCTGATGTTTTCCATCAGTGCCTGGCCACTATTTGCCCTATATAAACCCTATGGCATATGCCACTTCATAACCCACAGCCATTTTCAAGATGCTTTGGTTATTGGCCCCTTATCTGGCTTACAACTAATGGTGTGAAGAACCCAAACTCTCACCTTTCCAAGAGTTCTCTCAAAGATGTCACCTCGTCTTCTTTTTGCAGCCGAGCAGATTCTGATTCAGACAGCATCTCTCTTGCTTCATCCAGCTTCCTAGACAAACTTGTGTTTGCAGCCTGGTGAAATAAATGACTGTATTTCCTTACATAGGAAAAAACAACACTTTACCAAGCACGGGACAATTACCAAGACACCTAAACAATGCTTTAAAAGAATTTGTTAAAGCCAAACCACCAATTAAGATATTCTTCTATAAGCAGATGCTAATTAGATGTGTACTACTGATTGATTACTCCTGTCACATTCAATAAGGGATAGACTGTAAAGCGAGACAGTGTTAAGTCTCTAATTCTTATTAGTCTATATCAGTTGAGCTTTTGCCTCCTTATCAAGGAAAATCTGTCAAGATAATGGCAAAAGAATATGCTCTGTAAGTTTCTTCACCACCTAAAAGTTTCAAAAGAACAAAGAATGTATTCGGGAAATCTTTACTGCTCAAGCAAGTGGTAAATGCTCCATCCCTGGCAGTGTTCAAGGCCAGGTTGGATAGGGCTTGGAGCAACCTGCTCTAGTGGAAGGTGCCTCTGCCATGGGATGGAGTTGAAACTGGATGATCTTAAGGTCCCGTCCAACCCAAACCATTCTGTGATTCTATGATTAGGAAAGCTATATGGCACATGAAGAATAATGGAAACAAAAAATTCTTTCACAGTTAGCCCCTCCAGAGGAGTCTGCCAAACTTGGAGTCCTCCAGAATCAAGAACAAGCTCCATCTAAAGGTTTACACATTTCTCCTAGAAGGCAGGGCCAGGTTCAGTAACCCTATCTTACTTCTGGAGTCCTTACACCTCCGTACAACCCTCCTAACTCAACTGTTTGATAAATGCATTGCAAAAATCATGTTTTCTTCCCAGCTGAATTATTTCTCAACCAGATTAATTCTCCGATCCAGTGTGCTCTCCAGCCTGCAAATAGTTGGATCCACACACGTGGCTTTGTGCAGTGGGCAAGTAGGGCTTAAGAAAGACACCTTTTAAACCTGCACCCACATTCAGAAGTGCACACATAGCCAGGTTTTACTTAAACCCTAACTAGCTTTCACTGCAGGACAAATCCTAAGTGCTGTTGTGCTTTTTGTAATCTCTGTTCCAGTGGCTAACTTTCAGCTGCCAAGTATTTTGCCTGCAGCACCTCTATTTATCCCAGGGGCATTCCCAGCCTTACATCCAGTCACCAGAAACGCCTCTGCCTTCCTTCTCAGAGAGAACACTAATGCCTGCTGACACAAACACCTCTGTCTTTTAATCAGATCAAGCACCTACTTGTAACTCTGCAATCTCTTCCTCTGCAGCACGCTGTTGTCGCTTCTGCTCCTCTAGCTGCTCTCTTACTTTCCCATGCTCTTCACTGACAGCCTAGCAGAGAGAGGGAGCCAGGAGTTAGCATTCCTCTAGCAGCCACCCCTGCTCTTTCCCGTTTGTCTGCTGTCTTTCATCCCCCCCCATCTCTGCACTCCTGTAAAAGCCCAGCTCTTTCTTCTTAGTAACTCTCTGAAGGTGCTGGGGGGTCGCTCTTAGATCCCCGTGAAGCTGTGTCTTCTCCAGGCTGAACAAGCCCCATTCCTCAGCCTTCCTGCACAGAGCAAGTGCTCCAGCACTGATCATCCTGAGGGCTTTCCGGTGATCAAGCTGCAGGTTACTGATGGTTTTGAAGGGGCAAAACAATATTCCAGACGTGGCCTTACAAGTACTGAGTAAAGAGGGATAATCACTGCCCTTGGGCTCCTGGCTGTGCTCCTGTTAATATAGCCCAGACAAATTCCTCCTTTTGTATCTGCAGCAGATGCCACAGAGCAGTTGTCTCCCTCTGACCACTTTTCTCCAGGCAGCCGTTTCCTCCTCCCTGGCCACCAGGGGTATTTTCAAGGCCTATTTCATGCTCCTCCACCTTCCCCTTCACTTGCTCCTCTGTGGACACTGGCCTCCTGTCTAGATGTGCCCTCCTGAGATGCGACGTTCTCAGCTGAGGCACTTTTGCACAAGAAGCAGCAACCACTGGGAACCATTACGAGATTCCTAGCTGTAAATCAAGAGTGCCCCTACTGCCATGTGTGGGATAAACACAGCACCACTGTCAAAATTGTGGCAGACAGCTAAGGAGAAACACAACTCATGGGTGCAAGGAAATTCCCTCTGTTGTGGCAGACTAGCTGTGGTTTACTGTTCCCATTACAGTTCTCAACAAGAAGGCGGCCCAACTTTCAAAATGCTTTGGCTCAAAAGAGACAGCCCAAATCATACCAAGGTTTATGAAGCCTTTATGTAAATGAAGTATAGGTGAATGTGTGCTGATTTCTCAAACTTGTGGGGTTTCTGGATACCACCAGTGGCATACGCCTCTGACTGACTGCCATTCTTAGCCATGATCTCAGCATGGCAGCACAAACACAATCAAACCTTCAGCCTTTAGGCGTGCTGTTTCACATACACAGGCCTGACTTAAGTTTTCTGGAAGCAAAACTTTGATCTTCTCTGCTCCTACTTTGAACAGCTGAACATAAAACTCCATGAGGGAATTCACTGCAAAAGTATCTGGTCTCAGACTAAGTTCGCTTTCATCAGAATCAGTTTTAAGGAGAAGTAGCACTGTGGAACAGGTCTTGCAATGTTCCTACCGAAGGAGAAAGAAACCACAGCAGCCACCCGAGGGAACAGCCCCAAAATACATCACCTAAAGTGCCAACTCCCTCTCCATAACTGGCGGGCTTTTCTATATCACTCGGCCTCTCCACTGCGCTCGGACACCACACTACACGTCTCCAAAATACTAGAAGAGTGCCAGGAGGATGGGGCCAGAGTTTCCAGTGGTGCCCAGCAACAGGACGAGGAGCAATGGCCATAAACTAACACACCACACGTTTCACCTCAACGTGAGGAAGAACTTCTTTACGCTGAGGGTGTCAGAGCACTGAACAGGCAGCACAGGGGGGGTGTGGAGTCTCCCTCTCTGGAGACATTCAAACCCACATGGACATGTTCCTGTGTAACCTGCTCGGGGTGGCCCTGCCTTGGCCCCAGCCCACTTAGGTTGGGCCAGATGATCTCCAGAGGTCACTTCAACACTAATGATTCTGTGGTTTTACCTCAAATAGTCCTAGGTTGTAAGCGTGGAGGCATTTGAAGACTCCCAGGTTTAGACTAGCTGTGCGCTAGTCCAAGAGCCTGACAATCACAAACCTCAGGGTTTCATGCAGTTATTGCTGCAGCAGATGGTAAAGTAGGGGCAATCCTGCACAGCTCACTCAGCTGGAACCATCACATTCATTTACCTTGAATTTTGTCTGACAATTTAGAATCTCTGTGCTCATTTGAAATTTTATTGCAGACAGCTCTTCTTGGCTGGTTTCTCGGAAACTCTGCGCCTGCTTCTTTGCTGTCTCCAGCTGCAATTGCAGACTTGGGACAGCTGAGGCACATACTTGAGCCTCCTCTAATTTCTCTTGCAGGCTCTTGTTCTCCTGTCTGAGATCAGAGATGTCAAGCTCCAGCTTCTCCTGCTGCTTGGCTGCCTGTTCTTCCAGTTCTTTGAGCCCTTTTGTAGCCTGGGCTAACCGCTCTTCTGCATCCACCTTTTCAGAGGTCAAGGCACAAATCTGAATACCAAGTTCAGCCATATCTGTGTTGGTCCTGTGGAGGAGATCTTTGTTTTCTTCATTTTCCATTCTAGCAACTTCCAAGCATCGCTTAACCTTGGATAGCTCTTCCTTCATGATCAGCAAATCATTTTCTAGCTGAGCTTTTTGGTGGGCTGCTGTCTCCTGCTCTATTTTCAGCACTTCTTCTCTTTCTTTACATTGCACCAGCTCTTGCACATGGTTTCTGTTGAGTGCCTCACTCTGCTCTTTAAGCTGCTGGACAAGCGCCTTCTGCTCACCCAAGGAAGCCTCTGTGACTGCCAGCTCACCTCTCATCTGCTCTCTCTCATCAGCGGTCTGCTGAAGCTTGACTCGCAGGTCCAGGACCTCTGCTTGCAGCCTAGACACTTCACCACGGCTGACCTCCAACTGCTCTTCACTCATGGCCAGTCTGGAGGTCAGCTCTTTTGCCTCCTTCTCCAGAGAAGCTGCCTGCTGTAGCTGGTGTTCTTCCACAGATTCCTTTTCTGATGTGAGGGATTCAATGAGCTTCGTCTGATGAAGGCATGTCTTTTCAACACTGAGCTTTTCTACCTCAAGAGCCTCTGCCTTCTTCCTATGTCTTTCAGCTTCTGCCCTTAGCTGCTCACACTGGCTCTCCATGTCTTGCAGTTTCAGGTCCTTCTCTGAGAGCTGTGTCTGGAGACACTCGTTGCTTTCCTTCAAAGTGCCTAAGGTTTTTTCTATTTGTAAACTGTGCTGTTTGGCACTCTTCAGCTGTCCTTCAAGTGAGGTGTAAGACTCCTTGGTGCTCTCTTCTCTTTGCTTTAGTGCTTCACAGTCTGAGTGCAGAGCCTCTAATCTCTCTTCCAGGATTTTGCTTTGCCTCTTGGCATTCTGCAAGTCTTCATCCAGCTGTCTGTTCTCACTCCGGAGCTTCTTCTCTTTTTCATCAACTGACACCAGGGCATCGCCTATCTCATTCTGCAGCTGTTTCTCAGAGGCTCTCAGCCTGGCTACCTCGGCTTCCAGGGAGGCTTTAGAAGCTTCCAAATTTTTCAGCTTCCCTTCCATCTTCTTCTTGGACTGCTGCAAATCCACATTCTCTGCTTTCAGCTTCCTGCCCTCTTCACCCATTTCACCCACTGCAGAGTTTTGCTGCTCTGTCAGCTCCTCCAGCTCCTTGACTTTCTGGCTGAGATGCTCCTTCTCAGATAAGAGATTCCGGTTTTGCTCCTCAAGGCAACACACAGTCTGACTCACCTTTGCTAAGCGACTCTCCTGCAGTTCAAGTTGCTGTGCTTGTGACTGGGCTTCCTGTTTCAGTGTTCCTTCCTTCCTACCATACTCCTCCTCAAGTTTCTCTTTTTCTCTCCTTGCTTCCTCAAGATTTTTTTCCAGTGACCCCACCTGAGCCAAGGACCCCATTACCTGGGTCTGGAGCTCAGCCACTTCCTTTTCTTTCAGGGTCAGGGCCTTCTGAAGTGCTTCCATTTCCTTTGCCATGGATTCCAGCCTCCCAAGCAGCTTTTCACTCTCTCCTTTGGAGTCAGCAGTGAGGTGATTGTATTTAGATTCCAGCTCCTTCTGTGCCTCTTCTTTCAGCTGCAGCTCCTCCCTCGCTGCTTTCAGCTGAGATGCTTGTTCATTATTGAGTCTTTGCATGTCTTCCTTTTCCTTTTCTGATTCCTGAAGCTTCTCTAACAGTGCCTGTACCTGCAAGGCAGAATCACAGTGGGCTGTGGCTTGTTGTCCTTTTTCCTCCAAGGCAGCATCAACTTCTGCAAGGAGGTTGAGGTTCTTCTGTTCTGTGGAACTCAGCTTGGCTTTGAGCTCATCGATGCAATGATCCTTCACAGCAACCAAAGCCTTAGAGGCCTCCAGCTCCTGATTCAACACCTGCAGTTTTGAGGCACAGTCTTCCTTGCTGGCCAGGAGCTGCTCCAGTTTTGTTGAATATTCCTTCTGCTGCTCCACTGCATTCAGCTCCAGTGACTGCAGGCACTTCTGTAGGTCATGAACAGTGCTTTGAGTGGAGTGTGAGACCTCACACTGCTTCTGTAAGTCTGTAATCATCTTTGTCAGCCGGGAGTTCTCCTCATTGTAGTTATTGCTCTTCTCCTTTTCTACCTGTACTTGTTCTTTCTGAAGGTTGACAGCTGCCTGAAGCTCCTGGTTTTCTATTTCTAGCTGGTGAATACGATCTTGAAGTTCCTTCTGCCTCAACTCAGCCTGGTCAAGCTCTACACGCATCTCTTCAAAGCCCTCAAGGTGTTCAACATTTAGTGAGTTATTTCCATCAGGGCTGGAGGGGAACTCCTGGGCCTAAACGAACAAAAGGAGAAAAAGCAGAAAGTTTAAGAAGTATTAAATATCCATTTAAATGGTGTGCTCAGACGAGAGCAAATTCAGGTTTTTAATGCACAGTGATGTTGTATGTTGCACTCGCAGCACTACAAGGTATTAGCTCCCAGGAAATGGGGCTTGTTTTCACGGAAAACAAATGAGAAAGCATGTACATGAGGCCCTAAGGTTTAGTGGTGTTCTTGGCAGTCATGGGGTAGTGGTCGGACTTGATCTTAAAGGTCTTTTACGACCTAGATCATTCTGTGATTTTATGATTCTATCTGCAGGCAGATACAAGGTCTGCATATTCAGTTGAATCAGCTACTGGACAATTTCCTTTACTTTTAACTAAGAACTCTTTTTTGTAGTTTACTATTACATGAGCCATAATCACCATAAAACTATCAAGCATTCTGGAATGATGCCAATAATTAAAGATCTACTACGTCACATAAACACTTCTTTGTAATATGCTTACCTGCAAATAACTGCTCACTAAACTGCTCATGCTGGAACTGCGACTTGGGGGCTTCCATAAATATGCAGAAGATCCAAGTGAGGACAGTGTCCTCCTGTTGATCACATAGAGAAACAAGCTGTAAGAGAAGTCTAAGCACATACATGCATGTCTTCCTACTCTCGCATGTAACATTTGTCGAGTTGGAGCTACCATACAAAAAAAGACATACCAGCACCTGCTGTTCTGGGGCCAACAACCACTGAAGTTGATGGAAAACAAACCAGGGATACCAAAAAGGTTTATGGGATTGGCAGCCATGACTTCCCACATCCACAAGAACCACAACGCAACTCTGCTTGAAGCAATTGTACTGCTATTTGGTGGCGGCTCAACCAGGTGGTGGCAGCATGCAGCCCTCGAAAACACCCACTGGAAAATGGATCTGCCATCAGGCCTAGAAGTTATCCCCCTCTTTGAAGTGGGATCAGGCTGTAACTGACCACATACTGTCATCTCTACCACTGCTACAAGTGAAGCACACTGCTTGGCTTTGCAGTCACTGCATGTCTCAGCTCTTAAAACAGAAGGAGCTAAGAATATTTGTGCTTGTTTCTGTGAAGATGAGAATAGTTTGGGATGTGGCCTAAGATGCCCTTATTGGAAGCACTCCATTACAGAGCACCAACTCTGATCTCCGGTACACAGCATATTGAAAGGAAAAAAGGCCAATTTGGTGACAGCCTAATTACAGGAGAAAGCGCATACTGCTCTATCACAAATATTCCTACCTTCAAAAGCAGAAGCTTTAACAGACTCTGAAGAAATTTATGCTACACTCTAAGGCCCTGTTAACACTAAATGACAAAGTTCTCTCTTACCTGGCAAATGCTGGCCAGGCAGCATCTAAATCATAGCCTCTTGATGCCAAGTCAAACTGAACATCAGTCAGCTCATAGAGCTGACCCACAATGTCAGAACTCATCCTGGAATTGAGAAATGGACTTCTTGCATAGTACCAGTCACTTGAAAACAAACAGACACAAAAATAAAGTAAGTAACAGTCATAAAACTCATTCATAAGTAAAAAAGAAGCAGCAGTTTCACTTGCCAAAAGCCCCACAGCATCATTTGCACTCCACCCTAGAAAAGTTATGATACACTATTCTAAACACAAACCGGAACAACCCATCCCTTTGATATGAATGAAATTAAATAGTTCTAATGAAGGCCACAAAATTATCTTTAGAGCAGCCCCTGCACAAATCATTTTTCACTCTAGTGCTTGGGCAAAACACCAGCAAGACAAAATCTTTGCTATACACTGGATAATCACACAGTACCTACCTAAAGCACACACTTAAAATATCAGAAATGAGGGACAGAAAGAAGCAATCAGAGTTAAATACACTGTGTAAACAGATGGCTTTTTCTAAAAGCCATAGCAGTGCCCCCCCTTAACCAACTACAAACTACCTTTGGTGTTTCTTGGCCTGGGGCAAGCTGCTCCTCTGTGTGACAACCCAGGAATAAACACAAATGCTTTCTGGGGCTTTGAGCAACATATCCAAATTAATCCTACTTTACGATGTCCAGCACAAAAGATCAGACCCAGCATATTCAATGCTTCTAAAAGCGTTACCTTTGAAGCCAACAGACAGAAGCATCACCACCTCCCGCTACACATTTAGCTGCAACAACTTTCAATCTTTACCAGCCTAAAATAGGTATGAACCAGTGACTCAGGCCAAAAGGTCTGTTATCCTTCCTATCCTATTACCAGCTCTCTAAGCCAACCATTTGGAAGGGTTTCAATCCCTTTCAATAGCTACTTTGTGATGCTGCTTGATCACACTGAGCAAACGCCCACCAGTGAGCAAGGTACTTTGCTATTTACCTTGTCACCTTGGTGTTCATAAAACATTGCTGCAAGGTGTCTGCTAGCCTTTGGTGCACCAGGGAGTAACGAAGAAATGCTCTTCCTTTTCCAAGAGATGTGCGTAGCTGGAAGGGAGAACCACAAGAAAAGAAAGTTCTAAGTATCATCTGTAATGTAGAGACATGGCCAGAGCGATCTGCATACCAGTACAAGAACACTCACAATAAGCCACTAGTTGTAAAGGAAGTAGTAAGAACTGAGAGACACCTTCTCCCAACACTGTCACTGGGTGGAATCCTTTTTGAACGATGAACGTGTACCTACAGCTGCCTGATGTCCACTTCATAATAGTGTAAAAGACATCACAGGACCAATGATTCATTTTATATACTGAGTACATGAGTACAGACTACACTAAGGACGATCCTCAACACAAGGCAAAATCCCAATGTGCCCAGCAAAGCCAGAAGTGACTGCTTAGGTTACTTGCGATGTGTCCAGCCACAGCTGGAAAAGCTTTAGGGCAGCTCTAGTCTTAGAACAAAGACGTACACATACACAAATATACATTCCCACAGACCCACTAACCCTTTCTTAATACTTAAGCCATTAAGTTAATAAAAACCTAATTCTTACTTCAGAACAAGAGCAGCTGCATGATCAAAATTAATGGCTCTTTTCATGAGACAGCTGCTAAATCAGCATAAAGGGCATCACAAAACTCAGTATGTAATTTTGTTACAGCCCCTGACTTGAGGAATTGAGACTTTGTTTTGTCTTTTACATCTGAACTATTTGCTGTCCTGCAAAAGAGTGAAACACTAAACAGCAGTGTTTAATTTCTCCTAGCCATCAAAGTCACTGATCAATTTAGGAATGGAAACTGATAGCGATGAAAGAATCTCTCAGCAGCCAGCCACGCTCCCAACCAAACTGCTCATCCAACTAACAAACCAAATACATTCAAGAGTCAGAAATGGAATCCAACCTGTGCTGAGGCACAAGTTAGTAGGTTGCTGTGAATATATATTGAACAGTTAGTGTGAAAAAAAGCTCAAAGGCCACACTTTCTTTCCTTCTTCAGCAGTGTTCCACGCTGTTACTGGGCTTCTGCTCTCAAGTC
Organism: Psilopsiagon aymara; assembly: GCA_024733675.1. Lineage (NCBI taxonomy): Eukaryota > Metazoa > Chordata > Aves > Psittaciformes > Psittacidae > Psilopsiagon > Psilopsiagon aymara. The sequence continues at coordinate 14,878 of JANRGW010042235.1, forward strand.
AGACTCAGGGTCCTCATATAACTCACTGATACACTATATACAAAAAATGTTCTTTATAAATGGAACAAGGAAACAAAAGTGGAGCAAAGGCAGCAACACCTTTTGCTGCTTTTTGGTTTGAATTGTAAAGGAATCAGCCAGGTATCCTCAACTCTACTGACCAGCTGAAAAGGTCTTTAAAAATGTCAAATACGGTGAATCTTTCCTCTTACACTTCACTCCAAGTCCTGCTGTAAGCTATGCTAAGGATGGCAGGCTCTACCCTTGACTTAATTTTTCATTCCTTTTAAAAGAAAATGGCACAAAGTTCATGAAAAGGCAAGGCAGAACCACTGACAAACAGGACCATCACTTGCATAAGCAGTCTTAAAAATAAAGTAAGAACCAGACTATTTGATCCTATAAAATTTAGTGTCCTAGTAAAAACAGAAACTTGGCATTTTGATAGAATCATAGAAAGGGTTGGAAAGGACCTTAAGACCATTCAGCTCCAACCGTGTGCCAGAGGCAGGGACACCTCACACCAGACCAGGCTGCTCCAAGCCCCTGTGTCCAACCTGGCCTTGAACACTGCCAGGGGCCAGGGATGGGGCAGCCACAGCTTCTCTGGGCACCCTGTGCCAGTGCCTCAGCACCCTCACAGGGAAAAACTTCTGCCTTATATCCAACCTGAACTTCCCCTGTTCCAGTTTGAACCCCATCACCCCTTGTCCTATCACTACAGTCCCTGATGAAGAGTCCCTCTCCAGCATCCCTACAGTCCCCTTCAGACACTGGAAGCCGCTCTGAGGTCTCCATGCAGCTTCTCTTCTCCAGGCTGAACAGCCCTAATGTTCTCAGCCTGCCTTTGTACAGGAGGTGCTCCCTGATCATCCTCATGGCCTCCTCTGGACTTGATCCAACAGCTCCATGCCTTTCTTACATTGAGCACACCACAGCTGCACACAGTGCTCCGAGTGGGGCCTCATGAGAGCAGAGCAGAAGGGCAGCATCACCAACCTTACCTGCTGCTCACGCTGCTTTACATGAGAATTAAAAATTCCCATCTTTTTTGGCTGTATGTTAACAGCAGTGTATTTCCTTCTGGTTTTGACTGCACTCAAAGACACAGCAAAACGTAAAGCCATACATTATGATGCTGAACTGATATACTCACTTCTGTAATAGACTTGACGAAGCGGATTCCATCATTAGCTCCCTTGACTTTTGCTAGACAGTCACAGAAATAATCCCAGTAGTCTTTTCTGTTCCCCAGCAATGAGTTCTTTTCTTTCTGGTCAAACTTAAGCAAGAGAAAATGCAATGAGCAAAACTGAAATACAAATATAGTTATATTTAGCTACTTGGAACTCTCTTCCTCTCCCAGCAACGTGCTTTCGTGTCTCCTATTTGTTTTAGCCAATGGATCCACGAAGGAAGGAGACACTGATGGAATCTAGCAGATCCACAAGCTACTTTACAGACAGTAATGATAACACTCTGGGTGTAGTTAAGATACAGACATTCATTCAAAACTGCTGAAACAAAGATTTGCAGCAGATTCTGCAGCTAAGAGCAACAATCAGCTGCTGAGTGACATGGAATCAAGTGTGGCAACAGCACACATGTACATACCCAGAAAAACCTGCTCTATCTAAACCACCTTCAGAGCAGCAATGCAGTGAGGGCATGGACTGCAGCCTGGACCATTCAAATCCCAAAGGAAAGCTAAAGAACTTCTGCTGAAGACTCTGCAACCCAACTACAACTCCCTTTGCCTAGATTAAGGCTAGGTTAGCATGTCTTTGTTGCAAGCAGTGACATGGATACACTGTGTGTAGACGCAAACATATGCAAACTGGATTTCAGTCTGACTAGCAGAGTCCTCTTTTTACTTAAACTCTGAGGATGGACAAAAAGCAGCATGCCAGACGAATAATCTGCCTTTTGTATTAAGCCTTCCGTACAATTAAAATGAATCTCCAAAGTGAAGTTGCTACAAATTCTGCCAGTTGCTCACAGCACTGTATTTGCACTGTGAACACTTCACTAGTATTTATTTTGTGTTAAAATGTTGTCAAGATCTCATTACCATAGTTTTTTCCATGAAAATTTAGCAGGATATGTCTTTAAACTCAAGCTTAAATCTTTCAGATCAATTAAAATTGCCTTGCATTCTTCAGTCAAACTGCCAGCACTGCCTTTTGATCACATTTATTTACTGTCACTTGAAGGATTTACAATAAGCAGCACGTACTTCATTTCTTACTGAAAACAGAGAGACTCAACCGGGTATTTATGATTTGAGTTGAATCCCACATACTGAAGTGGCAAGAAGAGAAAGCACAGCCTAACTTTGATGGCGGATTACGAATGACACACATCACTTTTTACCTGTAGAAGGTACTCGAGCTTGTAGGAGAACTTTTGCAAGTTGACACTGTCATCTGTGATCGGTTCCCCTCCTTCTTTAAATTCTTTGCTTAATTCAGTCACAGCATCTTGAAAACAAGACACCAAAACACTTAACTACTGCAATAGATATATAGCACTGAATCCATAAACGACTAAATAAATGGCTTTTCTGCATGGACATTCCATGTGTATTCAGTTTCGTTCAGCCAGAATGTCTTGAGGACAGTGCAAAAAGCTTCCTGATATGTCTGCAATTTAAGATGACCTATAAAAAACATAAAGCTCAAGTTACAGCAATCTGTTGCACGGGCTAATTCTTCTTGAGAAGAGTAAAACCTCCTTCTGATACTTGGCGAAAACGAGTAACAGACAGTTGCTAACTGGTTCTTCAGCAGAGGAAAGCAAAATAACTTTTTGCTGCCTCATGGGCACATTAAGGTAGTGCCACAGGACAAAGAGGATTCTGATTAGAAAGGACAAAGCATGTCATCTGCTAGAGGGGATCAGTAACACGAGAACAGTCTCCCAGTCAGCACATTTATCTTCTCCATGCTTTATTCAGGAAGGTTCAGCTTGTGCTGGTTACAAACACAAATGGGGAAAATAACTTACATTAAAATAAGCAGACAGCAACTGCTCTCCCTTAAAACCTACACCCTTAGAGGGTGAGGAAATCTCAAGTTAAAGCAAACTCAGTAATCTTCCTGGGCACTCTGGCCCCAAAAGGGTGTACTTCTCAGCATCAGAAATTGCTGAGTTTGAGCTTGCTTTCCACTTGTTTTTTTAATTCTCTCAGGTGCCTGAGTGAGCCTTAGCTCACAGTCCCACTTGATCCCCTCTGTGAAGTAAAACCTCTTCCTGTTAGCAGTCACATATCTCTTTTATTATGTTAAAGGAAGATCTAGATTCCCAGCTTTGGTGCATATCACACTTTACATTTAACCAAAATTAAAAGGAGAAATATCTGGATCTTGTATAGACAGCTGGTTAGGGCAGAAACAGAGCAAGCAAAGCAGCTATGAATCTCTGCCTGCCTGCAACAGAGCTGTGGAAAATTAAGTTGCCCACTGGTAGCGGAGGACAAGTCAGGTGCACAGAAAGCACGTCCAAGAACAGCAGATTCAATACTCAGCACTCTTCCTCCGCATCTCCATTCCAAGACTGGTTTGGCCTCTTGTTTTTTATCCTCCCCACATTAGCAACAACTCCTCATCAGCTCCCCACCAAGGGAGGGTTTAAAAATCAGGCCGCCTCCTTATGTCACCTCAAGTCTTGTAACAGCATAGCCAACAGAGTCCTAGCTCACACCACACACCCCAAAGACACTTCTACTTTTGATTGTAAAACTTATTTCTCATCTTGCACATTTAAATTTGCAGCATTTAAGAATGTAAGGAGCTTCAGAAGGCACAGCACATCTCTATGTTGAGCACATCGCATCTCTATATTGAGCACATCACACATCCTGAATGATGCTGGCACAAGAGTTACACAAGTGAAAACACAACTCCTTCTCTCTGTTTCCAAACACAGAGGGTGAATTCCAGCCTACAGAATGAAGCTGTCAGCATGGCACTGTACCTTGCAAGTCCCTGATAATCCGCTGCAACTGGCTTTCACCACCACTTGCTGCCATCCTGAACACCAAAGGAGGTCCCCTTATGGGCTGTTGACCTTCTCATCCATTTAGGTTAAAACAGCAGAGTTCATGTCCTTGATGATCATTGGGCTAATGAAGATGATTCTTTTCTGTGATACCTGCAATTCTGTAAAAGTCAAAATGAAAACAAAAGACTTGATAATCTCAAATAAGCAGAAGAGAGATGCTTTGGCATTTTAGATCTGGTTAGTAATGAATTCCCATAAGGCCATCTCTTTTCCAGGAATCTCCTTTCTATTTCCTTCTAGATTTGAGTTTCTACTTCAGTTATTTCTTCACTTAGGTCCTTCAAAAGTCCTGAGCAAACCTCAGAGAGCAGTTTTCCCTTGCTGGAGTTACAACACAGTTGGTCTGACAGCCCAACACAGGCTGGCATTTCATGCCATTCACCTTGTGACCCTGCGGGCGGTTCTGATGACACGGGACTTTCCCTCCCAAACCCTCTGCCAGATCTTCCCCACAGGCTGCAGAGTAAAATGGCACAATAACTTTTCCATTTCAGAGAGATTATTTCAAGACAGACCAGGTACAGGCCAAGGAGTCAAAAAATGATGTATGTTTGATTCTCTGGTATTGAAGACTATTTTTAACTTGTAAGAGCTACTTAAAGAATTAGAACTGGTTTTAGCATGAGAAACATCCCCTCTTCAGAACCCACTGTTCCCAACACATGCAAGACGATACCACTCTATTTTAAGCTCTGTAGCAGCATCCCTGGTTGGATAAACATACCTTGCACCGCTTCTCTTGCTTAGAACAATGACAAGCGAGTTATACCATCACAGGGGGTCGGAACTGGATGATCTTAAGGTCCTTTCCAACCCAAACCATTCTGTGCTTCTATTCTATACCTAGCACTTGTAGAAAATCTTTCCTTCGTTATATTTAATGAACTAAGATTAATCTAAAGCCCCAAACGCTTTGCTAAAACAACCACGTCTGGGGACCCAAACTTCCAAATACTAACCTGGGAGCATTTGTTCTCAAAAAAGCCATAGAGCGGATGCATAAGGAAGTTACAGAGCATTCTGTTCAGGGGCTGTTCAGAATTCTGCATTCCGCCTGCAGTGGTACAGCCACATTTGCAAACAAAGTACTGAATCTTCAGAAAATGTGTTGTTACACTTCCATGCTTTTGTTATCATTCAAGCTTAACAGTAGTGAAATGAAGTTGTAATTAAAATCTCACAGACTTCTGAAGTACAAATGTAATTAGGTCAAATTATTACCCCTTCCTCTTTTCTTTCACTTCCAAAATAACTACATTGGCGTGGCTGAAGCAGGTGTCTGAATGAATAAAATGCAAATCCTTCTGCCCTAGGTATCGAGGTATTGTTTGGAAATTATCCTGATGTGAGCCTGAATTCTTTTCCTTTTGAAACAAAGCAAACCTTAACAAAGCCATAGAGATAGAAACATGGGAAGTATAAAGAAAAGGCTGTAATTAATGTTACTGGTGCAATGTTCCTCTTAACACCTGTGTTTTGTTACCTGCTAGTTTCTATTTCTGTATTTTGATGGCAGTTGTCATGGACCACATGGTGTCTGAGGAAGGGCCTTGGCCGGCAAAATCCCCACCACAGCTGGGTTCTTTCAGGGACAGGAGGCCAGAACATCACAACCCTTTGTTATGCCAACACAAACTTTTACCCTAAAGCAACAATATTACTTACCCAGGATTCCTATCTTGATTCTACTGAGTGACCATATAAAGCACTGCACTTCCCTGCTGAGTTTGGGTGCCAGTGAAAGAAAGCAAGAAAGGATCTCAGGAAGCCAATGCTTCCTTGTCTAAAAATGAGCATTAACATCAGCTGTTATTTGTTCAGTTTAGCAGCTGTTACCAAAAGGAGCTTAAGTGAGAAGACTGTGCAATATGGGCACTGGAAAACCAAAACATGCGACCAAACAAAATGCTCTTAAACACACAAATGGAGAAAAGAGCAAGGACAAACCAGGGGATCCTATCCTTCCCAATGGCTGGAACAAGCCCCAGTTCAGGGTTCCAGAGGCACAAAGACTATGGAAGTAGCATGCCAGGAAAAGTGAACAGGCCAACTGCAGGCATGAACAGAGCTCCTGGAAGAGAAGGTAGTTGGGAGCTGAGCTCCTGTCTGCTCCCAGTCACCCCCTTCCTCAGTACAGGGAGCAGGATCTCACAGCTTCCCCCCTCCCTTGCATCAGCTCCCACCCATGAAACATTTATTTCCTCCCTTCTCTTCCCAGAGGTAAAAGGGATCTTCAGACCTGCTGGGCAATTGCACAAGGCGAATCATGGAATCACGGACTGGTTTAAGTTGGAAAGGACCTTAAAGATCATCTAGTTCCACCCCCTGCCATGGGCAGGGACACCTGAATGTGCTGAGATGTCTTCTACCTGCCTTCTCTGCAATATGGGAAGAAAGGTACTTCTCCCCTCCATGTTCCTTCCAGATGTGGTCCTTGAAAACACAGTCCACTCATGGAAAGGCTCAGAGCTCTCACTTCCTATTGCAAAGAAAGCTGACAACGCACCTTAACTGGTTTCCTGAGGTTTCAAAACAGGAAGAGCTTCTGTAGCACCTGATCTAGGCCTTCCTGACCACAGAACATTTTGCCCAGGATTCTTTAGAGCACCACCCTGCTCCTCCCCAGCATTTCCTATCCTATTATGTAGGCCTATAAATATTTGCTAGGTGAAAACAGCACCACCCATGTGTCAGGCACGAGTGGCCAGCTGTGCGTCAAAAGCTTTTTAGATGATGCATCACTACCTCTTATACAATAGCATTTGACTAAGGGGGAGGGCATTAACTGGCACAAAACTGCAGGGCTGCATTGACACCAGTGCAGTTACACCCAAAGGGCACCCAAAGGGCAGAGGAGACAAGGCAGGGCATGTCACCAGTCCCTCCTTGCACTCTTGGGTCGTGCCTGCTGGTGTCTGAGGGTGGCTGCTCACTTTCCTGCTGGAGTAAGTACTGGTGTGTGGGTGACAATCTTCTTTACAGAGCAGGATATCCTGGAGATTTAAGTAAGAAGCAGATAGGAAACAGCCCACTTACTGGAAAAGACTGACCTGAAGGGGAGTGAGCCACATCCAAAACAAGAAACAAAATGACTGTAATTTAAATAGGTTAGTGGAACAGCGGCAATGACCCACTTTTAATCTGATTTCACAACATTTCTCTTTGTGTTTCTGTAGGCATATTTGCACCTCCAGCAGCTACATTCTGCTTAATTCATTGGTCAGTTTTGAACAACCTTGACACAAGGTAGAGGTGTTCAAAATACTACACTCCTCCACGTGCACTTGCAACGGGAAGCTGGAGGAAGTCCATGAACAGAGCTCTTCATTGATAAAAAGGCTGCAGCAAGACCTGTGTTACAGCCTGATATCAGAGAATCCACCCACCAGCAAAGTCATTTTCAGTGTATACTAAGGGCAGAGCTCACATTTCAGACTTGGTGTAACTCAGTTCAAAATCAAACAATAAGGGATGCTCAGGGGCTGGAGCACTTCCCATACAAAGAGGCTGAGAACATTGGGGCTGTTCAGCCTGGAGAAGAGAAGCTGCGTGGAGACTTCAGAACAGCTTCCAGTGTCTGAAGGGGGCTACAAGGATGCTGGAGAGGGACTCTTCATCAGGGACTGTAGTGACAGGACAAGGGGTGATGGGGTCAAACTGGCAGTGCTCAAGGCCAGGTTGGATGGGGCTTAGATCAACCTGGGCTAGTGGAAGGCATCCCTGCCCATGGCAGGGGGTTGAAACTGGATAATCTTAAGGTCCTTTCCAACCCAAGCCAGTCTGGGATTCTATGATTCAAACCATATCTGCAAGACAAATTCATTGGAAACCAAGGCCACAGCTGTCTACTGCTTACAAAAATACTTTACAATGACATAACTACTCTGGTCTAGCCACTCACAACAAGGACACCTCACCACTTGGCACCCGCTACTATCACCAGACCTTTACTTGGTGCCGGCAATTCTATACCTGTTCTAACACTCTGAAACAAAACAGACAAGCGAGAGTATATATCCAAATTGCACATTCACAAGTCCCAACAATTGTAACTGTGTTATTCTCTTGGGTAATGCGGACCTTGATTTGTCCCATAAAAGCAGACACTGCAAGGCACGCTTGTGGAAAGCGTGTGGAAAAAAACACAACCTACCTGGTCATACAACGCTAAAAGAAAACGTTGACGACAAAGAACACTGAATGCAAACCTCACAGCAAAGACGAAATGGGAGCTGGGGAAAAAGAACCACCTCTACCTCACAGGGCTGTACGACCACTGGTTCAGTTCAATTATTACATTCCAGTAATTGTCTGGGGAAAAGCATTTTGTACTTTGTTGTTGCAGGAAACATCAGAGCACCAGTGGGGCTAGCTTTTCTCCTTTGGCACCACAAAGCTGCACATCCATAAAGCCAAAGAACTTTTTGCTGGAAATAAGGGTCTGAGGTGAACTCCAAATAAGACAGCACGACCCTTCTGTCAGGCACATGCACATGCTTGCACTGAACACCCCAACCCTTTGTGCTCAGCACTGCATATGAAGATATGCGACTGATAAAAACATACACTCTCCTACGTGAAATAGGAGCATTAAAAACAAAAGGCAGGCACAGCCTGAATGTCAGCCAAGGTTTCCATTCCAAGAACTGAAATTTTCGTGATGAATTAACCTTCCCCCTTCATTTTCTATTCTATACCAACAAACCTTCACATTTCAATTACAAAACTATGGATTTGGAGGAATATTTTTTCTTTCTTTTAGCACTTCAAACCTAAGACCACACTGCAAACCTATGCTGGATTTCCACATGCTTATAGACACAAACCTTGTTTTGAAGTGTTCAGGCATATATGCCTAGATTCATAGAATTCCAGACTGGTTCAGGATGAAAGGGACCTTAAAGCTCATCCAGTTCCAATCCCCTGCCATGGGCAGGGACACCTCACACCATACCAGGTTGCTCCAAGCCCCTGTGTCCAACATGGCCTTGAACACCACCAGGGATGGAGCATTCACCACTCCTCTGGGCACCCTGTGCCAGTGGCTCAGCACCCTCACAGGAAGAACTTCTGCCTTATATCTAATCTAACAGTTAGTAATAATACGTATCCTGCAGAAAATATGCATCCAGAAAAACAAATTCACACAGAGTACAGCTTAGCAAAAGAGAGCAACTGGACAAAGTGCACAAAGCCGATCACATATTTTGTAGAGGCCTAGCAGAAAAAGCAGCATGTTTATAGTTAGGGGTCCCTACAATAAGGACCTTTCGTGGGGAGGCCCTTGTGCCTTAACCGTAATTGCATTTAACAGCATAAAACCAGAAACTAATGACATACACAAAATCCTGCTTTAATCCCTAACCTGACAGGAGAGACTGACACAAAAGAATTGGAAAAGTTTGGCATAATCTTTGTGCAAACTTCTCTATTCTATGGACACCTGGCCTGCATTCCCCCTTTATTCCTTGTATTTGCAAGCTGTTCCTGGGAAAAGCTCAAAACTAAACAACAGAATCAAGCATACAAATGGCACGATAACAACTCCATGAGGTAAGTCAATATTTAACTCTCAGTGGGGAAAGCTGACAACAATGTTTTTTAATGCTGCACTTCCCAAACTGGATCTCTACTCTAAGACCTGACTTAAGGGCAGATGCCTTAGACCAGGAATACAAATTCCTGACTGGAAAAATAAAGTGCTTTGTCTGATATCCCTCACATCAGTAACTGCTGAACAACATGAACTCAAATGACCACTTCCTGCCACCACCACCATAGGGATGAGCTTGTATGTATCTCACAAAGTCAAGCCTGTCTTAGCCCTGTCTTATGACTAAAGTAGTCTGTTTGAGGAAGCAGTCAGTTCACAAGGAGAAGAGAGCACTTCTGATAACAGGAATTGCACTGGTATCGCTTTCAACAAACACAACTGCCCTTTTCCCTTAGGACACCCCAGACTTCACCCCGTGTCAGGAGTGCTACACTGGGTTTATTAACATTAAACTGTTAACAGTTAGATGCTATGATCATCTAACCTCTAGCTCCCAGAGACTTGCTTTTCCTCAGCTGCTCCCATCCTATTTCACCCCCCTAAAATGTACCCTGCTGCCTCAGCACCTGTATGGCTAGCTTAAAAGATAGATTTCCTTCAAAAGTTAAAAGTTCTTTTCCCCATTTGCAGTCTCATTCTTCAAAGCCATCCTCCCCATGTCCCCACATACCTGCCCTGCCACAAAACCTGCTCTTCCCCTCCGTAACTCATCCAACTATTCTAATCTCTTGCATGCTCTTCAAGACAGGCTCCTGCTGCTGAAATGATACTCTGAGGAGGACCATACAGACACCTACAGACACCTTGCCACAAAACCTGCTCTTTTTCTCCGTAACTCACCCAACTATTTAAATCTCTCACATGTTTTCAAACCAGGCTCTTGATGATTAGATGTTACTCTAAGGAGCACCATACAGATCCTTACAGAAACACTAGAGGTCTTCCAGCTGCAAAGGAGCATTGGTGGTTCATGATGCTTGCCCATTGTACAAGCTTGGAGACTCCAACAAATCTCAAGGTTCTCAGGTCTCCAGAGTTGGTCTCTGAGGTTTGTTAACTTCCTCAGCAAGCTCGGCCTGCCTAGAGCATCTCAGACACTTCTGGGGCTTTGGGATAGTTGAAAGCGACAATCATTGCATCCTAACTCCGAATGAAAGCTTTCCTTAGCAGGATTTTGTTACCTCTGCAGCTCCTGTTCCACGCTGACCTTTCAAGCTGAGGTTTCAGAAGTACTTGAAAAGGCTGCATCCAACTAATGGTTTTGGAAAGTTTGGCAGGTGGATGTTGAGACTTGCTCATCTGTAGAACTCCATCTGTCCTCCATAGATCCAACAACAGTAGTAGCTCCCCAGCCCATATGTAGTTCCCAGGGAACTAGCAATAAGCAACACTGAAAATTATAGGTTTTGGGCACGCATATATAAATCAAACAGGAGGTGAGGCAAACACATTAAGCAAAAAGCACGCTGAGACAACCCAAACTGACAGGCCACTGAGTGAATCATGCTTCTCCAGAGCCAACAGCAAAATACCCTGTTTCCTTTCCTCTGTAGCAGGAAGTGCAGAGTATATTCTCTCTCCCTCTTTTCTCCTGTGAAGGTCACTATTTTGGGGAAAGGGGAAATTTCAATTACAAATCCCAACTATTTAAAAGCCTTTGGAAGAGAGGCCTGCATGAGACTGTCGCCACTGAGCTGTAAATTCAGTGTCATGGTGGACACACTCGGGTTAACTGCTTACAAATATCTTTGCTGCGATCACTTTATCATCCACAGTCACAGAACACTATGATGGCCAAAAACACTAATCCAAAGGGAAGGGTGTATAAGTCAAGGCCCTGTGCAGCAACAGCTTCCCAAAGCTATGCTCTACATAAAAGGCTCTGCTCCTTTTGCTAGTGTTACAAACTGTAAAGCCTTCTTCTGAATACATTTGGGCAAAGTATTCAAAATTACTACTATTATAGGACTTTTGGACACAAAGAGCAACCGCTCCCTGGACAAACCCTACATGAAAATATGAACTACACTAGATACAAGCTGCTAAAAAGTCTCTTTGCACAGGCAAAACCAAACGGAAACAGAACCATAGGAATGTAAATAAATAAGAATGTGTCACAACAAAAACACTTACAGTTCCCTCCAGTTTAATCATCCCAACACCACCTAAGGAATACCAGAAGGATTTGGCGTTTATTTAACAAATAGGCAATTGTCCATTTTAAATGCGATCAACTAAGAAAAACAAGTAACAGACTAAACTGAACACAATTCTCAGCACTACTTTTCCTGCAGTCCACCAGATCATTTCTGTATTTACACATATTTTTCTTCACATTTTGAATGGCTTTCTTTCCCTATTTGTTCCTTTAGGCCTCGATCCCATACCAACCAAGGCATAGAAGCCCCTGGCCTCCAGGATGTCTTCCTTTTCTGCAGCAATGGAGAGAGTGACTGCAAATACAATACACCCTTTCACTGTTATCAGATGGTGTGCATAAAAAGCTACTTTATAAATGAAAATCAGGCTTCAAAACTAACTGGCTTTTCAGAAGAAGCAGTGAAACCATGCTCACAACAAACACTGTCAAATACGTATATACTGCAACAAGAGCAAAGTCGACTACCGCCCGTTTTTTCACAGTATCTTAGAGATGACTTTTTAACTTCTAAATGTGAATGTTCAGAAACACTGTTCAGAACATCAGGAACATATTCTAAATTCAAGCGCTCCCATGAGGCTCATTGGAAGACATCAGAAAGTTGCTTTGTGCAGAATAACATCCAGAAACCGTAACACGCAGTCTGGCAAGGCAGTTTATCTCCTCTGCTGCGTGTCCTGCAACATCACGGCAGAGCCAGTAACAGAGAACATGTCAGCATGTGGCCAGCAAACAGCCTGTGTTTTACCCTGAGATTCCAGCTTGCTTCCATGGGTGTGTGAAGCCAGAGCTGGATAAAAACAAACACCCACTTTCACTCCTCAGCACTGGTACTCCTCCCTCTTCGTTTACACTAGACAAGTAACTGGGTTTCAAGTGAGGGGCTGAACCAGGAATGTGACCAGCTCCATAGGCCAAGGAAACCTTTGCACAGGCCAAAACCAGCCGGAGGCTGGGTGCAGTGACCCTGGGAAGGCAAACACAAGGGCCCTGAGCTCCAAAACAGGCAGCAACAGATTCACCAGCGTCCAACACATGGCACAGCCCCTCCACAGCCCGACTTACCACCGCAGCACCTCTGCCCGAGGAGAATCCAGAGCACAAAAGCAGCAGATGGCCATTTCACTAAAGCCTCGCTTTCCCCCCCCCTTCCTTGGTGGCTCTGGATTACTGGGATCAACATAAACCGCAGGACGGCTGGCTGCAACCCCGGCATCTGCCCTAGAGACAGACCCGGCCCGTCTGTGCCAGCAGAACTCTGTCTGTCCGTCTGTCCGCCGGAGATTTGCAGACACAAGGGCGAGCGGGATTAGGGCTGCGGCAAGTATTTGCCTGTCAGCACTTCATAGCGGCTGAGGGCACGGACACGGGCGGGCGTTTAGTTTCTAGCAGGGCTCCAGGTGACTGCTCCTGCTGCTGCACACAGCGGGGTGGATGACAGGGGACAGAAGAGTGTTTATGTCGGCCTAAAGCCACCGCTCACCAGCTGGAAACAACGACCCCCGAGACGACGGGGCCTTGCTGCCGGCTGCCACCCCCTTCGGGACAGACAGCTCCCCGTCCCTCACAGCCAGCCCCTGACCCGACATGAGCCAACCCCCAGGGCCGCAGTGCGCGGAGCCCGTGCCCCCTCCATCCGTCCCACCGGAGCTCCTCCCCTCGGAGCCGAGCTCCGCGCGGCAACAAGTGGAAACCAACGAAGTTACTTCCCCCCCTTCCCTCCCTTCCTCCCGCCCGCCGCGGTCCCTCAGCGGGGTGCCCGGGGGGTGTCGCACCGTACCTGCGGGGCCGCCGCCATGTCGCGGAGAGGCGGCTCCGGCTCCGCTCCCCGCCGACTACAACTCCCGTGAGGCCG
>JANRGW010042236.1:10153-23174 GCA_024733675.1 Psilopsiagon aymara
CCGGCATCAGTTTTTATTCTTGATTTTCTGCTTGGCCGGGATGTAAGGCAGCACCGTTTGGGTGCTTTTATCGGCTACGGTCTGCGTGCTGCTGTTCCTCATCACCCGCCGCGCCGGGGGACCACCGCCAGTGGAAGGATGCTTGGAGGGGGGCCCCACCAGCGCCTTCCGGCCGGGCTCCTCGGAGCAGTCATCCCCTGCGGATGCCGTGCTGTCGCCGTCCCGGTCGTCATCGCAGCACAGCGCATGGTAAAGCACCTTGTCGCTGAATCGGACCCGCTCCCGTGTGCCGGCCGGCCGCTGATGGGAGATCTTTTGGACGGCCGCTGCGCCAAAGGCTTCCTCGCTGGATGAATCCGGGGTCCCCCCACCCCGGGGGCCGTTGGTGATGGGGAGCCCCCCATTCATCAGCCGGTAATCGGACTGGCGAGCCGGCGGGGGCTGCGGCTGCGGCCGGAGGGGCTCGGGGCCGTCGCCGGGGTCGGAGGGGGTGGAAGTATCCAGGAAGGAGCAGAATTCCCAGCTGTCGGAGAGGATGTCGGAGGCGGGGAAATCGAGGGGTCCCAGCTCGAAGGCGCCCCCCCCCTTCTCGCTGCTGGAGGTGCTGCTGGCCGTCGCCGTGGTCCAGTCGTCCGGCTCCAGCTCGAACTCGAAGTCGGATGTCAGCCGGTCGATCTGGCTCACCACCTGTGGACAGACGGACGGACAGACGGGCAGACAGGAGCCCCTGCGCTGGACCCTCCTGTTCGTGCTCTGTAGTAACAGCACATCCCGAAATCTCTGCCATTTCCCCTGGCACTCCTGGTGCAATGAGTTGGGAGGTCTCAGCCCAAGTAGATCCACTCTGGGAGTCCCTCAGCAGGGACCAAAGCCCACTTGATGGCACAGCCCCATCAGCCCCATGGCACCTGGTGCAGTAGGATGTGTCTAACCCAGGATGGCCCTGGGGTCTGCCTTGTCCCCTGGGACCATGAGTGCCACCCCAAATGCCCGCTTATGTGTGTTCTTCAGCCCCTTGCACTTGACCACGAGAAGGCACCAGCAGCTGCCACCTCCTTCCCCTGGAAAACACAGCTCTGTGGGTGGGGAAACTGAGGCAGGGGTGGAAAATGTCCCAGAGTCATGGGACAAATACATGGGAAGGTGTGGGACTGCGGGGAAAGCACTGTCACCCCATGCCCTGGCTGTGATGCTGATGGGGCTGGTCCCCAGTCCTCCATCTTTTGCAATGTGGAGTATGTAAAGAGCTGTGGTGGCTTGGGGACGGGCTTATGGCACTGCCATGCCACAGGGGATGGACCCCTGGGAACAACAAATCCTTAAAGCATTAAAAATAGATGTTATGTCCCAGGTGATGTGAGCCATGGGCAGGGCTGGGAGGAGAGGGAAGGAGGAAGGAGCTCTTCCCTTCTACGGACGATGGAGCATGGTATGCAGCTGGTAAAACACTGGCACAGGTTGCTCAGAGAGGTGGTGGATGCCCCATCCCTGGAGACACTCCAGGCCAGGCTGGATGTGGTTCTGGGCAACCTGATCTGATTGAAGATGTCTCTGCTCACTGCAGGGAGGTTGGATTGGATGAGCTTTGTCCCTTCCAACCCAAACCAGTCTATGATTCTATGATCCAATGACCTTGCCAAGCTTTTGGATCCAAGAGGCTCCTCACCAACCTTCAAGCCTTTAATCCCATCCAGCTCAAGCGCTGCCCAGCACCAAGCACTGCACTAATCCTGCCCAGGGAACCCAGGCCCAGCCGAACCTCCGCTGCCGTGAGGGCTTTTCCTTGGGTGTTGCTCTGTGTGTGCCCGTGTGCGGGGGGGAGTGTGGTTCGGTTGTGTGCGGGAGGCAGAGCAGGACACACGCACCCAGCTCGGCAGCACTGGAATGGGGTATTCCTGGCTCGCTGCAGGAGCTGGCGGAGGGCCTGTCCCGTCCCAGCACTGCCAAGCAGGAGGTGGGCAGCAGCAGATGAGGAGCAGGGATCAGGGGGGGACTCCTCAGACCTGTTTGTGCACACAGAGGATGCGCTATGTGCTCCCCTCCCTCCCCAGCATGGGCACCCCGGCCCCGCGTCCCTCCCGCTGCTCCCCATCCTCCCATCCCGCACAAGGAACATTTGAGAGCGAACCAACCCATTTGCTTGGCTTTTCCCAGGTGGTTTCTCCATGCGCAAGTATCTTTCCTGGTTATTTTTCATTACTGCCTTTCCCTCTCCATCTTTTTCCTTCTGCTGCCCTTCCTCATGTCCTTTCCTGGTGGAAATCAGCCACAGATTTCATAAAAGGCATTATGTTGCCAGACACGTTTCCTTTCCTTCTCCTCATGCCACCAAAAGGCTCTGCTACATCTCCACCAGTCCCAGGTTTTGTCAATGGGTGTTTGACCTTCTCATCCATCAAGAATAATGAATCATGGCACATCCCCCCATCCTTTCGGGGCTGTCCAGCCTGGAGAAGAGAAGCTGCATGGAGACCTCAGAGAGCTTCCAGTGGCTGAAGGGAGCTACAAGGAGGGTGGAGAGGGACTCTTCTTCGGGACTGTAGCAATAGGACAAAGGGAATGGCTTTAACCTGCCAGAGGGGAGATTGAGATGAACTCTTAGACACAAGCTCTTCCCTGTGAAGGTGCTGAGGCTGTGGCTGCCCCATCCCTGGCAGTGTTTGAGGCCAGGTTGGACACAGGGGCTTGGAGCAACTGCTCCAGTGGAAGGTGTCCCTGCCCATGGCAGGGGTTGGAACTGGATGAGCTTTAAGGTCCCTTCAACCCAAACCATGCTGGGATCCTGCGATTTTTATGCAGCTCTTATCCCATAACTCCATTTTTTTCTGAGTACTTTTCCTGGGGGAAACCAAATCCTTGGGCTCAGGCACCCTAATCCCATCCTCGCATTGGGGAGCCAAGGGAGGGCACCCCAAAGCTGCTGTCACAGGTCACCCTTGGTCTCTGCAGCCCTTTGCTGGAGTTTTGGGCCAATGCTCTAAGCCGTGGCTTGGCAGGGCAGGCTCCTCACAAAGCCCTTGTGGCGGATGAGGACGTGTGGGCAGAGTTAAGGGTAATTGAACATGTCTGGGCATCTGGAACCAGCAGCCCGGGGGGATGCTGAGCAGCCAAAGTGGCTCCTTACATTCTGCTGACCTCATTTTCATGGAATTTTCATATCCAAGCTCCAAATTTCCCTGGCTCCACAACCCTGCCCATGCAGCTCCTGCTCTGCCTCGCTCCCGAGGCCGTGGCACCAAGGATGGGGCACACCAACCCCCCCGTTGCTTCTGGGGGTATCCAGCCAGGGGCATGCAGCCCCCTCTCTTTTAAATCAGCTGCATGGGACACGTTCAGGCTCTGGCTGTGCCAGGACCATTCTTGTGGCCACCAAACTGTGTGACAACCTGGATGAACATCTCTGGACGACATTGGTGTCACCTCCACAGGGGCACAACCCCAAGGGGCACAGGGCTCTGGTGCAGTTTGGGTGAGGGTGAAGGGGCTGGATGTGTGCATTTGCTGCCTGCTGCAAACATGCATTGGGGAGACTTGGGGATGGGGAGACCTGTTCTGAGATGGGAACAGCGGGGGTCACAAGGAACTGAAGGTGGAAGGACTGAAGATTGCTACAGCAAAAGATGCCAAACCTCATCTCTGCAGGGAAAAAAGGGTGAGTTGGAAATAAAGGGAGGACTCCCATCATCAGACCTCAGCACGCATGGATGGGCACTAATACACCTTAACAGCCCTGATGAGCCCCACCTGAACCTCCACCTCACCCTGCCCATGGCCCAGGAGCCCATATAATCTCAGCCCTGGTCCAAGCATCCTCTCCCGAGCTGTGCTGGCCCCATCTCCATGTGCTGGCCCCATGGGTGGTTTCTCTCCTGGTTGGACCTCACAAAGCCCATCCTGGGTCCTGCTTGCAGGATGGAGCTTAGACCTCCATCATGTCCCTGTCTCCTGGAGAGACTTTGGGTGCCTGGAAGAAGGTGGTGCTGGGGATAATGACCTGAGTGCTTCTCACCCCGGGCAGCAGAAGGCAACAGTCTTTACCTAAGCTCTTTACCCCTGATCTCCGACTTAATTTTCCTGCTTCCTTGCCCACGCAATGGAGGCTGGGCAGGCACCCATCTGTCCTTCAAGCTTTGGCTTTGAAGGGTGCTGAGGGCAAGCCGGGAGCATCTGCACCAGCATCAGCGAGAAAGTCTGGAAATGAGACGAAATGATTTCTTCTGCTCCCAGTGCACCTCCAGATTTATTATCTTTTCCCCTTTTTTTACCTCTTTTCTTTGGGAGAGAAAGGGCAAAACTCAAGAGAAGCAGACAAGTGACCTGCTCTTTCTTGGTGACAAGAAAGCCTTAGGAAAAAGGAGAGGAAAAGAGCTGGTTTTGGGAAACACCCAACTATTGTTAAGTTTTAATAAGGCAGCAAGTGATGTGCTGAAACCCTCAGCTAAAATGAGATCACCTCTGCTGTCACAGCAGCTTTGTGGTTGAAAAGCTGGGTTCAGGGTGAGCATCTTCATGGGCTTCCATTTGGGTTCCTGTCATCCAGGCTCCTTCCTCACCCTCATTAAAGGGACCTGCTGTCACCAGGACCCAGTTGGTGCCAGGGTGAGGCATGTCCCCATCCTGGTCCTTGCGGTGGCACGTGGGGATTAGTGTCACATCAGCAGCGGCTCACTCGGGGCTATTTTTAGGAGCGATGTCTATTTTAGACGGGTGATGGTGGTGCGGGTTGGGGGGGGTGTTAAATACCTATGTGACACTTGGTACCCACTGAGGATTTAAATGTAAAGTAGGATTTGGGCTTTTCTCCTTCCTGAGACAGGTTGTCAAAGCTTTCCTGGCTGAGGCCATTGCTGCTGTCAGAAGGAGCCAGGGTGAGAGGGATGGGGAAGGAGGAAGGGATGGATGGACCACACCTGGGATGGATACTGGGGTGATACTCTTTCCCCCAGTGAATTGGGGTCACTCTGTCCCCCTACAAGCAGGTGAAGATGGTTGGGGTGTCCTCAGCATGTGCTGGAGGTGCCGCGCGTCCCCATTCTCACTTGCCTTTAGGTTTCACCTTGCTGAAAAGAGCCACCTCTTTGGTGAGAGCAGAGCACCCCTGCTCAAACCAGGAAAAGAGGGAGCAAAAATAAGTGCCCTTCACCTCTCATCACCAGGGGGCCACATCCTGCTGTGCCCCAGTGCCCTGAAAGCAGGTGCTGGGAGGCCAAGTGTGCTCAGCTCTTGGCAAAGAGCTTTGAGCAGCCAGAGGATGAAGTGGAGTGAGGCAGACAGATGTGCCCACGGCCCTGTGGTAACCCATAGGGATGAGCATGGAGCAAGGGTGCACTACAACCAGTTCATCCCCACCTGGGAGTGCTGGGTGCTTTCCTCACCTCTCAGACCATCCCTGCACCCATAGACATTGCTGGCACCCAGAACCCTTCCAGATAAAAGCCTGGGTGCCCCAAACTGGGTATTCACCTCCCCAGCTAAGGCAGATGTTGAACATCTGGAGCATTGTTGGTTAGTGGCTCCAAATCAAGGCCAGAGCTGGGCTTGGTGGCTCCAGCTTCCACGTTTTGGCCACGTTGTTTCTTCCCAAAGAGCTATACCCCCTGGAAGCTCGAGAAGATGCTGGAAAGGTGAGGGATGAGGGGCGAGGATGAGAGGGGACTTCAAAGGCTTCATGGTTGGTAATTGGTAATGCGTATTCCCGAGGCTGGGGAAGGAGCTGGGAGCTGCTGGGATCAAAGTGGTGCAATCTGAAGGCCCCTTCATCCCAGCGCAGCCTTTGAAGAGGGTGGGTGAAGCAGATAGGTGCTCGGGGCGGGTACCACTGGGTGAAAAGGGGGGGTCCAGGATGGGGAGATCAAAGCAGGGGGATGGAGGGGTACTGCCTGGGATGTCTTTGCTTCAGTGAGGAGGGGCCAGTGTGTGTGTCCCCTCTGCTGCCCTCCTGCAGATGCAACTGCTCTCCCAACCCAGAGCCAAGCATCTTGTCCTGGGAGAGGAATAGCGATTCGTGAGCATCTCTCCATGTTCCCTCAGCCTCTGAATCCACCCCCAGCACCCGCTGCACACCTGCAGCAGCGTATTTTGGGGCCCAAAGTGTTTTCCCATGCTCCACAGCTGCTTTCCCTGGCTGCATCCGACCTGCTTGGCCCTGCACTGTGCTTTGCTGCCAGCTGATGCACTGAGGGGATGTGCAATGGGACCATGCGGCAAATCCCCAGCCCTCCTCCCAGAGCATCAGATCACCCCAAAGGCATCACCTTGGACTTCAATTCCTCTCTCCATGGGGGAAAAGAGCCACCCCAAAGCCCCATGACCCCATAGCCAAGCTCTCCTGGAGCAGGGCCCTTCCCACGTCTCCCAAGCCACTTCCCAGTGCAGGCAAAGGTGAGTAAATATTTAATAAGGAATAAAAGATTAATTGGAGCTCACAAACCGAAGCTGGGTTACAGGGGCCTCTCCTCCCTGAGCTGCTGCTCACAAAGGAGCACGCTGCAGATCTGGGGATCATTTGCTAGATCATCAGCTGCTAAACAGTTCAAAATCACTGTGCAGATCTCTGGAATGGGTTATTATTAGAATAATAAGCCGCCTTCTCACTGTGAACTTTCCCAAGCATTCCCAGCTCAGGGAAGTTCATGCCGAATCAAACCTATTGATTATACCATCATTAAGGTATTTATTATCATAAGGGCTTGCAGGGAGGATTTTCCTCCTGCCAGAGGCTTAGAGGGGACCCTTTGCTGCTGCTTCCCATTGTGGTGGGACCCCCCACTCCTCCCATATCAGGGGATGCAGGGTTGATAGGCCCTATTCCCAGGGGATTCTAGGGGGGGTTGCACATAGGGAATCATGCCCAGATATTGGTTTTACCTCCCACCTCCAGCTGTATCCTATGGTTGGTTCCTGACTTCCAGCACTAAGCCCCATGGTTGGGTAGGAGCTGAGCCGTGCAGCGGAGATGGCTGAGATCTCCCGGGGTATCATCTTCCCTGTGGCATCACCCTGATCCCGGTGGGAAAAGGCTGGGGCTGGCAGGAGCATGTGGGAAGGCAGGCAGCGCGGCGAGCGCTGGGCGGAAGCGCCTTCCCCGCCTGCCTCCTGCCTCACTTCTACTTCCAGTGTGCAATTTCAATCAAAGGTTTTAATAATCACTTTCCCCGCACATAAACCAGCGCTGCCGTGGAGTGCTGGGAATAATTATATACACAAAAGGGAAGGAGGGAGGGAGGGAGAGTGGGAAGCTGGTAAAACAGCATCCTGGAGCTAACGGACATCTGGAATGACAGCCTTCAGGTGGGAACCGCTTCCAGGAGCCAGGGATGGAGCCTGAACTAGGCTATGGTCCCACGTTGCATCCCCAGGGAAGGGCCAGCAGAGAGGGGTCCCCCGCTGAAGCATCGCTCTGGAGCATCCTGCAATCCTGCTGGGGCTGGTGAGTGCTTTTGGAGCAGGAATCATCCCTGGGTGAAAGCCCTTGTGCCCACACAGGGGGTTTGGTGGTGTTGGGGGTTATGTTTGTCAAGGTGGTTTTAACCTGGCTGCTTCTCCCAGACCTGTAAAATCCCGGTACCCAGCTCCCCTTGTGCTGGAGCTGGAAGGAGCAGAGCCAGCATCACCCAATGAAGGTTTTCCAGCCCCATGGGTGCGCCTGGCACAGCAGGATCAGGCCCACCACTCCTCTCACTGAGCACATCCAGCCCTGTGCCCCAACCCTCCGGTGCAGAGGACATGGATGCAGGGATGGACATTTCCAAAGCCCTCATGGTGGCTCCGCTGGACAACAGGCTGATATCACAAGTGCCAGGGCACTGTGGCCACTGAAAAGCTTTGGTGGCCCCGAGCAGCCCCACCTGGGGCTGCCATCCATGAGACCACTTTAGCTTGGGGCCATCAGTCCCCAGGTCCTTGTCCTCAAGTGCTGGCCCTCACCTCCAGCTGAAGAAGAGCATTGCTATGCGCAAGGCAGACAACCACAGAGGCTTACATTCTACTTCTCTGTCTCTGACATCCTGGAGCCTACAATTTGCCAGCCTGATCTCTACTACAGACTTCTGTGTGGCTTTGAGGGTTGCCCATGGTGTGCTCCCATCCAGCTTGCTCCGAGTGATCTGAGGACAAAGGCGTTAGGCATTCCTAACTCCTCTCATACCCAGCATCTGCTTGGCTTGGGGAGAACCAGACACAGTCACTGGGGCCTGGTTTAGCCCGGTTGGACCGGTGTGGTTTAGCTCCAGAGCCTGCTCTTGTGCTGAGTTTTATGCTGTTCTGTATAAGTTCAAGTATTTGCTGCCATGTGGGTATTTGTAGGAGCTGTTGAGAAGGGTTTAAGTTCAGGATCCACCTCATGGTGGGGACTTTATGGCTGGCTCTACACTGCTGTCCCATGTTGTCCCATGGTGTGTGGGGCAGCTGTGGGATGCAGCCTGAGAGGTCACCAGTGCTTAGGGATGTGCCAGCTCCATGGAAAAATCATCCCCAGGCCTCAGAGCTTCCCAGTGCCCTCTGGAGAGAGGGGAAAAGCCCCTCATGGGGCATGGGTCCCCTCCCTGGTACAAGAGCAGGGTCTCCCGGGGCTGAGGGGCAGAGGATGGGTGTCTCCTGGCCACCTCTTCCCTGCTCAGAGACATGCTGGTGTGACCTACCACGGCTGCTGCGTGGTCTGTCTGGCTCCAAGAGCTGTACGGGGACCTTGCAGAGCCAGCTGAAGCTTGGTGGAAAGCACCAAGCAGTTCAAAGTCTCATCCAGGTCCTTCTTACCCCTCCATATCCTTGGCAGAGGGATGCTCGTATGGTCCCACCTGGCCTTAAATCCATGGGCACAATTGAAGGGGCCCTTTAAGATTGTGGAGGAGCATGAAGTAAGCTTGGGCTAAACAGCAAATAGCTCTGCCTCCCCACTATCACTATTACGACTTTTTAATCCATCAGAGGTTTGTTGAAGGGGTTTGGGGCTCCCCCACTGGTGGTGTGGGAACTGGAGAGGTGCTATGGGTGGTTGGGTTCGTTTTCTGCTGCAGGAAGGACCCGCCAAGCCATGAGAGAAAGGAAAATCTCTATGGATGCCATGGCCAGGTTGAGCCCTCACAGGGCCCCAGGGCTGGTGCAGTGGGATTTGGCATTCCCACCACTGGCTTTCCCAGTGGAACAGCCTCCCTAAAATCTGGACCAAGCAGAACCACCCCAAAGGAGGACACTGCATCCCAGGGGCTGCTTCAGGCTAGAAGATGTCACCTCCCTGACCAAGGTTGTGTCTGCACTAAGGATGATGCTGGTCCGCCTGCATCAGCACTCCCTTGGTGGTACCCAAATGTCCCTAACCCACGTGGGGCTGCTCCATGGTGGGCCTGTGGCAAAACCTCCACCCTTGTGGAGGATTCTTGCCCTTCGTTGGGGGACAGAATGTTTGGCACAGTGCTGGGCATAACCCTGTGCTTGGCTCAGGCCATGGAGAGCATTCAAACTCCAACCTGCCCTATTCCAAAACCAAGCCTTGAGCTGTGTGAAGAGTATCACACGCTTTCCATCTACCACATCCCCATCACCCACAAGTGGTCCTAAATTACCTGTCCCATCTGCATCCCCTTCTCCTCCACCTTGGACATATGCAGCCCAATCGCTTGAGCTACAGAAATATGAAACTCCTCAATAGCCTTAAATATGAAATTCCTCCACACTGGAAGTCCAATCACACTTTATATATGTATGTATATGAATCATAGAATGGCTTTTGCAAGAGCAATGGACAGGCTATGGGACAGGCAGCTGCTCTGGCCCTATGAACACCCCTCTTATCGCACCCAGGGCTCATGCCGTGTTTTCAGTGCCCTCTGCGATGCCAGGGGGACCCATTATCCCCTCTCCATCTACTTCCCTGTTTGAAAGGGGCCTGGAACAAGGCAGAGCAGAGCTGACTGTGACATGGTGCCAACAGCACTGGCTGCCCCAGCCCCACTGTGTGACCCCCGTGATGCTTCTCCCACTACCAGCACCTGTAGGGCTGGTGTCTTGGCTGGGCCCTGACCCCGAGCAGACCCTCGTGTCAAGGTCAAAAGCAATTTTACAGCCAGGTCTATTTATCCACCCCTTTTTGAATGTCCTCTTGCCCAGCGGCACGGCTCTGCCCTCCAGGGCCTTCCTGGGGCTGGTGGATGCTGAGCTGGCTCTGGTACCCCCACCTGGCCCCAGAGGCACGGGGACAGGGACAGAGCACCCACATTTCGGGCTCCCATGACCCGCGCAGGGATGCGATGGCACCCCAGGGCTTTCCTACCTCCCGGAGCTCCTTGGCCACCTCCTTGAGCTCCTGTAAGATGCCTTCCAGTTGCCCGATCACCATTTTCATCCGGCTCCGGATCCTTTCCCTTTCACAATTGCTCTTGCTGCTGCTACAATTGCTGCTGCTGCTGCTGCTGGGGTGGTCACTGGGCTGCCTGTCCTGGCAGGTCTGGGAGTCCATCCTTCCCTACCAGCCTTGGTTCCCGGCCCCAACGGCTCTGTCCATCCTGCTCCCCCCTAGCCGGGTGGCCTGGCGTCCGTGCAGCCCCTCTCGGCTGGGGAGCTTTCAACATCTTAACGTTCCCTTGCCTCCAAGGAAGTCCCAGCCGCACGCTCGCCTCCCTGCGAGGTCGGGGGGCTCTGGTTCGGAGCGGGGAGCAGGGTCAGGATGCAGCATGCGGAGTCGGGAATGCTGCAAAGGGGGCTCAGCCAGTGGCCATGGGGAGATGCAGGGTGGCCATGGGGTGAGCGGAAGAGGCGAGTGCTGCTTGGTCAGGTGAGCAGGAGGAGGAGGAGGAGGAAGAGTCCCTTGGATGTCCCAGGAAGCTAAAATCCAGCAGCTCACTCCCTGCCTGCTCTCCGACGCCGAGAAGGGGGACACCAGGTTGGGTGTCCCCAGGGAACGATGCTGCTCCCTGTGCTGGGCCCTCTTTCCGGGGTTGCCAGCTCCAGCGCTGGGTGGTGGCGGTGGGGTCTCCACAGGTGTCCTGGGGAGCCCAGGCTCCTCTCCTGCAAGGGCAGACAGACAGCGTGAGGGAGCGGTCCCTTCTGGAGCCAGCAAGCCGGGGGGCCCACTGCTGCCCTGCCTTGATCTCAGCCCTGGCATGAGGACGAGCACGCAGGTACCCCCCCAGTGGTCCCCCCTAATTGGGGGGGAGGGGGGCAGGATGAAGCCCAACCCTGTCCCTGTCACCCCGCATTTTTGTGCCCCTTCCCCAGTTTGAAACCCAGAGTCTGAGCACAGCGGGGTCTTGCTGAACCAGATGGATGGATAGGCAGACAGGCAGACAAGCAGCTCAGGAACTTACCGTCACTATCCAGACCCCCCTTGGCACCAGCTCAAGCTTTTTCTTGTCCTTCTTTTTAATGCCTTCTCCTTTTCTTACTTCCTCCCCCTCCTCCTCCTCTTCCTCCCCCCTTAGGGCTTTTCCGTGGCACAAGAGGAGTCCGGGGACCACTTTCCTTCAGGTCTCTGTTGGAAGGGGTGAGACGTTACCAGAGGTGACAGCCTGCAGCGGGGGAGCACGTCCCAGGGGACCCCTCCGCTTTGGAGTGGGGGGGGTCTGGCAGCTTCCTCCCACCGCCATCCTCCTGCCGGCTTCAAGCCCAAACCCCGCCTCGGCCGAGGAGGGGGGAAAACCCACCTTGCCCCAAATGCCCCCCCCCCCATTCCCGCGGGGGGGTGAGGGGGAAACACGGGTGGAGGCGGAGTGAGGTGAGCGCATACCCCCAGCTCGGGGGTGCGCACAGGGAGGAGGGGGGGGGTGTCCCGGCATGCTCGCATCTCCATCCCAGCTCCCCGCATCCTCCGTTCCCGCTGCTCGCATCCCTCCTCACCGGTACCCGCATCCCCGGGGCCGCAGGATGCCGATGCCCGCAGCCTCCATCCCTGCTCCCCGCATCCCCTGTGCCCCCGCTGCCCGCACCCCCCGCTCCCGATGCCCCCGGGACCGACCGGCGGCGGCAGCAGCGATGACTCCGGCGGGCGGAGCGGGGCGGGCGGCTCCTCCCCGCCGGGACGTCCCGGGAGGCGAAGGGTGCGGTGGGCCGGGTCGGGTGCGGCTGCCTTCTGTCTGTCAGGGGCAGCTCGGCAGCGTAGTTGGAGAGCGGGGCAGCCCCGGCAGGGCCGGCCGGGAGCACGCCGATCGGCGGGGAAGGGGTGGCAGGAGGCCTCCAGCCGCGGGGAGAGGGTGCGGTCGGCGGGACAGGCCCCGGCTGCGGGACCGCGGGACCCGGCTGCCAGCGCCGGCAGCGGGCGCAGGCAGGGCGAGGCGGCCGGGAACGCGTCCCTGGCAAGGAAGGGTGCTCAGAAACGGCCTGGGCTCTGCGTTACCCGATCCCAGTGCCGGTCCCTGCGAGCAGCCAGTGTCCGCGGTCAGATAACCCTGCTCGGAAGGGAGATGCTCGCTGCGTGGAACAGGGAAATGGGCATTATCCAAAGGTGTAAACTCGGGGATGTTCAGAGAAAAGTGCAGTGCCGGTAGTACCTGACAGCAGCGAGGTCTTAAACAGAAATTTCAGTTAGGGTGTGGGTGTAAAATGAGTCAGAAGGGCTAAATTAAATCAGAAATCAGGGGAAGCTGCAGTGGGAGCTCTGCACTATATACAGAAGGAACAGGAACGTGGTTCTAGGTGAGACAGCATGCCACTTGCTGCACACTGCAGGAGTGGTGAAGAACTGATACAGGATAGGTTCGAAGACTACTGTGTCAGGCAACTTGCAAGGTGACAGTATGTGTGGAAGGAGTCAGCCAGGAAAGACTTGAACCCATTCACTCACTTTCATGAAGTGCATACGCCAATGCCCTATAGTCCTGCATCAGTACACACTCCTTCAACATAGTGTTCCTATTCATTCATTCTAGTTGACCGAGAAAGCCAGCCGTATCCTGGGGTGCCTTAAAAGGGGCATGACCAGCAGGTCGAGGGAGATAATCCTGCCCCTCTACTCTGCTCTTGTGAGACCTCTCTTGGAGTATTGTGTGCAGTTCTGGTGTCCTCAACATAAAAAGGACATGGAACTGTTGGA
>JANRGW010042237.1:21213-39017 GCA_024733675.1 Psilopsiagon aymara
TGTATGCATGCCAACATGGTGATCACCATCACAATCAGCAGGCAGGTCTCAAGGATACCCAAAGGCCATTCAAAACCGTCAGAGCTCTCAAATGATGCTGCTGTACTTGTCACTGGGGCTGGTGTAGCTGCTGTGCTTGCTGGCTCTCTCACCACCAGCTGAACCCATGACACCTGTCTTTACTAATACTACAGCGGGATCTCTTCTTCATCAAGTAAATGGACAAGTTGAAATATATCTTAAGAAAGCTTCTGGACTGATTTTTTCTCCAACAGATCATTCCATAATGGGCTCCACTGAGCATTTCTGCTAACAATAGCAAGACTGAATCCCACAATACTGCCAAGCACCATGAGTACATTGCACTATTACATATGGTTATATTGAAAAGGGATCTTTATATATAGCTAATGGCCTCTGGTATCTTCAGTTCTTTCTGTTCTGAAAAGGTTGTTTTGTCTATATGACAAAACAGAAATGGATTTTCACTGTTATAGAGACAGATTAATTTAAAAAGGATAATCCTGCCTCCCACAGAAGTGATGAGAAAAGTTCCAGATAGTATGTGCTCACTGCATTCAGAAATTATTAGATTGCATTTTACTTTGCTTGTTGGTGTGATGATGACCTTAGTAATATTTGTTGCTTTTTATTGTTTAATTTGTATAATTTATTATTAAAGAATTCTACTTTATAAGTTAAGAAAACCATAGAAAAGGAAGTGATGTGAATCTGTGTGTATTTTTCAAACTGCAGATGAAAACAGAGCATTTACCACTTTGTTTAAGAAAATACTTTTTTAAAGATATAATACTTCTATTATCAGTGCAGTTCCTCAGGAGCATATTCGCCCTAACTTTACCTGACTCTAACATTCTGAGATTATTATGTGAATCACTTTTCATAGAGACCTACCTCTTCCAGCTTCTCTACAGCATCAGTTCAAAGTCTATAGCTAGGAAGTCTTAAAAGCAAACCTTGACAAAGGACCATTGATTGTTCACACTATTTGTCCCTTTCAAATAACCCACTTCTCCTAGACCAGAGGAGCAGGTTAGGTGCAAAGTTTTTGCTCTATGTAAGTAGGTACCTCTTTGGATTTCAGTTATTTTTACTGGCAGATACTATCCTGGCTGAGTGCACATGGCAAATATCTGAATCATTTGAACCATTAAGTAAAGGAATCACCACTGAAATCATCCATGTTTATTCATTTGTGTAGCATACATACTTCAATATGTGTAAGAGAGAGTATTCTGATTTTGTGTTTTCAGTACGCTTAGGCATCTAATGGTACCTTAGGAGCCCTACTGTCAGTTGTAGCTTTGATTATTCTGGGCATCGTGAAAGTGCTTCTTATATGTTTTCCTTAAAAACTTAGAGCACTCCAGTAATCAAATAAAATATAATTGATAAGCAAGTAGAATCTACATAGAGAACATTAAAAGACATACTGATCACTAAAGCTGGTAACTCTTAACGGTGGTAGCACATATATTACAGCAATATGCTCTTTGGTAAAAAAATAGACCCTGTTTCCAAACACTAGGAATAATCACATACAAACACATTGTTACAATTGCTACAATGGGTATAATTTCTAGTAATTTTAAAAACTTTTATATAACAAACTAAAAAGTAATTGTGAAGAATCAAATTTAAGGAAAAATAGAAGTCTGAGGATGTCCCAGTCCTAATAGATCCCAGGTCTATGCTGTTTGATTTCTGATATATTGTTGGGCTCACAGTCAGTATGTCTATAGGGATCTGATCACGATAATCCTTGGTTTGTTTCAAATAAACCTGTGTTCTCCCATGCTGAGCTTCCTACAGCTGTGCAATAGCTTTTTCTTAGAAACCCTGTCAAGAAGGAGCACAGTAACAGAGGTCAGTTCCAACCATGAACTTTATGAATTGTTTAGTGACACATTAAAGGACAGCATCAAGTTCACTTATAAGCTTTGAAATGATCTTATTTCTAGGCTGTGCAGGTGGATGATTCCCTGTACATTTGATTCACTTGGTCAAGATTTAACCCATTGTCTCTTGCAGGTCTCCCCTCTGCAAAAGTCTCTGCTTTCTTCTTTTTATACTTCATAACAGTTTTACCAGAAAACCAAGAGGAGGGGAATCTGGAGATTATTTATGATGCAGAGATATTGCTAAAGCACAAGACTGCTTCTTGACCTCAAGTCCACATCCAGGATGGATGCCCTTCTCCACAGACTTGTTTCAGAGTGGAGAACCACCAAGTTCACATGACATGCATAGTGCTCCAGGCTCAACATTGAGAAAAGCAAAGCTTCTGGTTTCTTCGGTGTTTGCCCTTTCAATGCCTTGGAGAATGACAACAAATTTACCTAGCTCAACGACTTGCAATTACAACTAGCTGAAATTTGTGTGATCTGCTTTGCCAATTTCTTTCAGCATGCACCCTAAAGAAAAAAGACCAATAAATTAAATCTTATAGTGCCAACTTCCACACTTTCAGTGTCACTACTTATCAACCCAGCAGATATTAAATTTACCCTTGAATAAGCTCTAAACTGAAGGTACACCTGAATCCTCATGAAAGTATCAGCTTGATTGCTTCCTGAGCAAACCCAGCTCATATTCTTACCACACTTAGAATACAAAGCTGACCTCTTTTGGGGGATGTGGACCCAAATAGACAAGATGACAGTCAAGTTAATATTTGTTATCTAGAAATGATTTAGTCAAAATCCAGTTTCTCTTTTGTTAGATTTCATGTTTGGGTTGACTCTACTTTATCTGGGAATGTTGTGACAAGAAATTTACATGCCAGCAGAGAAAGAAAAGAATCACCCACTGGCTACAAACTGATGGGTGCTATTCATACTATGATAGCAGTGTAATCCCACAGTCTCTTAGTGTAAAAATCATATTCAGCACATCCTTAGAGATCATATCTATGCAAGTGGCGTTTTTCCTCTTATGTAGCTAACTTTTTTTTTCTCTTTAACCTTCCTGTTAAACTTTTGGCAAAAGGAAGGATGTTGGAAGTATGAATTCTATTGGGACTAGCCTTGTGCTTCTACCTACTGCTGTTGGTGATGTAATATTCTCTCTCAGACAAGACATCTTTTCTTAGCCAAAGCTTCATTAATACTTACAGAGCAGTAACACCAATGATGGATGCTTAAACACGTCATTCAGGTGCATTTAATGGAGCTGAAATGGCTTTTGAGCCTATGATAGTATTTTTACAGGAGTTGTAGAGGAAATCTGTGCAAATAACTGTTTTTTTTTTTTTTTTTTTAATCGAATGGATAAAGAATAATTAATTGGAAAAAATAATTTGAACATTTTTAATATTCCCAAATAAAAGAGATCAGAGGCTTTACTTTCAGATTGACCAAAATATTAAATAATCAGGGGATAATTTAAAAAAGAGGTAATTTTTTCTAAATGAAAAGTTGTTTTGAAATGGAAAAATCAAAACATTCCACTTGAAAATGTCACAGTGATGTGTTTTGACTTTTTAAAATGCTTTTACTGAAAAATGATTAATTATACATGAATTTGCGAATTGTCTCATCATCTAAAGTATGCATTTTAGTTAGAATTACAGCTCCTTTCATAGTTTGTTTTTTTTTTTTTCTCATGTCTCTGGTCTAAATAAGCAAGATTTCTTCTCCAGTTTTTGTCTTTTAATTTGCTTGACATTTAACATATATAGCTATCATAAATTTCAAAGACTTGAACCATACGGTTGTGTTAAGAGTAGATCTAACTTCACTGAAAAGTAATATTTACATTCATAGCCACATACTTACACTAACACAAGGAGAGTACAATTTCTGCTGTAAGTTACAATAATTTGGAGCTCAATAATTTTTCTAAATTAAATTATTTCAGAGTCAAAATGATAAAAGTTTTAGACCAATGTTCTGGCAGTTATTGAGAAAGCTGTGATAAATCATGGCATGACCTATTAGGCACTCAACAACATCTACACATAATTACTACAATGATTATTGCAAAGTTGTCTGTACTGTACTGTATGTTGTTGCTTCCATGATAGAAATTAAATACTGTCATAACATTATTTCTCTTTTCAAAGAGTTGTTTGGGCAGCTAGGGAAATGAGGTAGCATTCAATTTTAAGTTTTAAGTTGAAATACAATAGAGATTGGTGATTACTAAAAGTCATTACTGAGCTTGAACCTGCTATTTCCTCTTATATTTCTTGATTTATCTGATTTATATTTGGGTAAAATCAAATCCTGAGAGGAATAATTTCTGATTAGATCATATCTGCTATTTAGTATCTGTGGGGGATTTAATGCAATTGCTGCTAAATCTTGAAAATTGGCCAACTGGTATTTAACATCCTACAGATGAGTTGTAAAAAAAATACCTTTCCTTGGCTCTGTACAAAATGCAAATACAGAGAACATGAAGTGTTATCACCTCTTTTAGCTATGAAAACCAGTTATTCCTTTGATAATCCTTTCCTGATTTATGGTTTTTTTCATGATTTTCTTTTAATAATATGTATTTTCATTATTTCCAAACTTGCCCTACATCAAATATTGCAAAAGGTTACTGACTAGTGTAGTTTCAAATCATAAAGAAAACTTTTTATCCTTTAAGACCATTAGGAAGAGAAAAATAGAACTAATACTACATTATTTATGTTCAAAACTAATTATACCTCTACAGTGAATGTTATGTCTCTCTGGGTTTGACATAAAAATAGTTTTTACGCCAATTATAACTGCTCAAAATGTAACAGTTTAATAGTAAAAAAAGAACTTTCTACCTTATAAAACCTTTGCCCTATAGTCTCTGATCTTGTAAATGGCTACAGCCCAATGAAATTTCTCAATGCTCTCTCTTTTGTTTACATTCAGCAGAAAATTTTGGCCTCACAAATAAATACTCCCATAGGACCCATAGGTGAAATGAATGGTCAAGAGACATATCACACAGAAATGAATTTCCAACATGTTTTGTTTTTCTGTTCTGAAATGGAAGAATAATTCAAGCAAAGCTAAGTAGCACATCAAGCACTGTGATGTGTTTGTGTTAGCTGACACTTTCCTGGCTATTTTAAATAATAAACAACTGAAAAGAACCTTTCAGTATCTTGCTTGTATCAGCTGTGTTTGGAAGACAGTAGCGAGCCAGGCTGTAATCTGGACATTACCCAACCCTCTAGCGTGAATGTTATAAATAGTGACTAACGAGAACTTTCAGACATCAGAGAAAGATTTCCTTTGCTGGGGAATTGTGTGGGAGTAATGTTCATACAGAGGTGCAAAGGAAAACCAAGAAAATTTAACAATAGCCTAACTGGTTCTCTTTGTTTAAACTATTCCCAGGAGGTTCATACAGTCTGGATTTGTAGCCACAGTGTCAGAAGGACTGGAAGACCTTTCTGGAAAAAGATATATGCCAGCATTAGAGTTTATAACAAAGAGGATATGAGTTGAGGTTTAATTTGGCATCTTTTTCCCTGTATCAGTATTCATGCCTGTTTCAGGCATCAGCATTACTTTCAGATTAATCAAACTTCATAATAGAACTAAGTTAAGTAAAACATAAGTAAGTAAAAGGTTTTTATCAGATTATAATAATATTGAGGTGTTCAAAAACATCAAAGTTTGCTTCTGTTCAAGATAAATCAAATTTCTTGTGCACTGTATTGAAAGTATTTCAGTTTACCTCGATTACATTTCCATTTACCTTTCTCTCAATATGTTTAGTTTATTTTTCCAGTAAATATTTCACCAACAGGAAAAAATTTCTGAGTTATTCTCTGTTTCTATCAACTGAAATGCTAAATATAGTCAGCCTTCATTATATGATTTCAAAGCAGCAAACATGATGCTCAGTGCATACTTTATTTCTGCTAGGAGACATCACATTTATAATTAAACTCAAATCATTATTACATGAAAATACATGGAATACAGCATGATTATTTATATTGTACTTTTAACCGTGGGATGACTTTTGGTTTTGTTTTGCTTTGTTTTTTTACCAGGCAGAAGAAAAAACATAATCATAGGGCAGAGGATGACATTTGGAAAAAAATGCATTCTCTCTATGAGCATGCTTTGTTGTCACAAGTACATAAGGACAATAAGATCTTTGGGAGAGCTCTGTTTGTATCACAACAAGTAGTATTCCTCAGGAATTAGTAAATTCACCCAAGAAAGAACTCAAAGCTTTCTTTCCTATAGTTTATTGCAGTACTTCTCAAGAAAAGTTTTGCTCTTTTAGTCTACGGAAAACTTCTTTGTACTTAAAATGAATTAAGAGAAGGAAAGAAAACGATTTTTTTTTTGTTTGTTTGTTCCCAAAGAGCAGTAAGGAGATGATGGATTAAAGCAGATGCAGACTGTTTGCAGTTACATAAGACTATTAGGTAGCCTGCTTGTTCTGGCTTTTGTAATTTGTCCATGTCCTAGTTTATATAACTCAATCCACTGTGAGCAAAAACATGAAATACCAGCATAGTGCATATTTCATTTTGTCAGCAAATTAGAAAAAAATATAAACCCAAACACAATAGACATTATATTTGCTGAGTATAGAACCGAGTATTTTTCATATCAAAGAAGTCTGAAAAGAACAGAAGGTTAAGAAGATTTTTTATTTTTTTTACAATGAGCAGATGTGCTTGTTACTGTTGATGGACAAGCTTATCCATTTACATCAATTAATATCAACAGCAAGCACATCAATATGGAAGCTTGTCCTGACGCCTTGATTTTTTCCCATCTGACAGGTAATAGTAGGGCTGGGAAAATGTCACAACAATTTAGTCATGCTTCACTGGCTTTAACTAGTTCAGTGACAATGGGAATGCATCATGCTAAGATTCCTTATGATTCATAATGGTACTGCATTAGTCGGCTATTGCAGAGGATTTAAACTAGTCTTTGTCAATTAAGGGTTTAAGCTCAAATCCTTTTTATGGGTTTTTCATTTGTGCATTAAGTAAAAGCAAGTTAAAATATTTATGAATGGCACTGAAATGTGGAAACTTTCTTTAGGAACCTGTCTTTTCATATTGAGTCATAACTGAAACCAACTATGTTTGACAAAGAAAGGCTATTTCATCACATGGTATGGCTTATCCCTCCCCTTCTCTAAAGGCCCAAGCTGCAATCTACTCAGATTTGGCATGAAAACTTCTGTGGAAACAAGCCTGCAGTCATAACCATTTTACACTGCAAGATGAAGTTATGCCCCAGCACATTTAAATATGATCAAGATACAACCATATTTTTAAATTAAAATATGACCATAATACTTGTAAATCGTTTGAGTGCTTAACAACCCATGAAATACTTAAAAACCAGAAGTGAACACTGTATATGGGTCACTGAAAGGGATGCAGGGCAACCTTTCTGCTCTCCCAGCAGGAAAACCACAAGGCCAGACAAGCCTGGTTAAGACGTGCTGTCCCCATGGCTGCAGTGGCTGTCCAGCCCACCATCTGCAGGGTGTCCATGACTGGCTTCCCTAGGCCCACACATCCTGCTTTGGTGATGGTTCAGGGAGCTGCTAGCTTCACCCTTGGAGCCTCCCCTGCTGTTCAGCCCATCCAGCTCAGGGGAACCTCTGTGGCTTTCTGTTATTTTATATGTTGAAAACTGCTGAATATCCACACATTTTCTTCTTGAGGAGTAAGCAGCAAAGGGCCATGCTTTGCTTATTTTTTTTAGGTACTGCCTTGCTGTTTTCCATCGGTTGCACCAGGGCAGCTGAGAGCTCTTCATATCCAATATAAGCATATTTTATTGTTATGTGACATATTATTGCTTTGGGTAAGAAATGGTGACAAACCCTTATATGTAGAGACACATGCTAGCACACTTTCTCCAGTCAGATATTTTCAACTGAAATTGCTGTATATTCAGATCGTTTTATTTCTGCTCAGTTTTTGCAAAAGGAACTCTACCTGAAGTAAAAGAGGATTCAGCATTCAGCTATAAGTCACTGATTTAACCTTTCTGTCATGAGAAAAGTAAAATCAACTTGCTTCCAATATAGTTAAATGTTTGGTTATATATGAAACTAGGTATTTGGGAAGGATAGGAAATTACATTTTCTATAATCAATCAATCATCTGCAAAGAGAAGTTTATTTAAAGTGACTGCTTTCTGATTACTTCTAGAAGAGATAAATAGAAAATTATTCATAAAGAACTCAATGTATTGATAATATGACAGGCGAGAGGTTGTGCTCTTCAGTGTAGATAATTTTCCAATTTTATGAATGCCGGTGAAACCAGACAATGTTATTTAAATCAACTTTTACTAATGGCATATGTATATTGGATCAACAGCCCTATTAAAAATTTAATAGCAATAATTAAAATTGTCTAGTCAGTCTACGCCAACTATATGTGACGGTATCAATATGACAAATATATAAATACTGACGACATTTTTACCAATTCAGAAACTGACACAAAATGTTATAAAACCAGATAATAGAGCTATATGCCCATTAAATGTTTTTTACATACTTACCAAATGCCTCAGCCAGAGACTGGCGCTGAAGTTGCAAACAGATGTGTGGTGTTGCCCCATGGCTCCACCCTGGGCCCAGAAGCTGCAATTTGTAGACATAGAATCATAGAATCATAGAATAGTGAGAGTTGGAAAGGACCTTAAGATCATCTAACTCCAACCCCTCTGCCATGAATTATGTCCTTCATCATGGGACCTTAAAGCACAGCCTATCTTTGTGCCCACTGCCAAGGTGATGGGCACACAGCAGAATATTTTGTGCAAGGGACATGGAGATCCTCGGATCATATGGAATGCCATTCCTTAGGACAGCATGATGGTCTTTAGGAAACTCATGAGAGGGAAGTAACAGAAATTATTGTCCAAAATCATGAAGGTGGCAGTTTCTGTGTGTTCTAATCCCGTGCTTAATATGGCTCTGAGAGCAAAAAAGGAGGCATTGAAACCACTTAAATATCATCAGTTTCTCCATTTCTTCCTCCTTTTGAGAAAGACCTTTTTCTAGAATCCCAAATTTCTTGGGGCAAGGTAACAAGAGACACACCATTAAAATGCTGAACCTGAATATGGTTTTAGCTGGGTCACTTGATGGTTTTTTTTTACTTTCCTCATAAATTTAATTAGATTTAGTGTGTGAAAAAGCTTGATTCTTTTCAAAGGTGAAAATGGTAATTTTCAGAGAAATAAATACTTGCATTCATTTTTTCTAAAATTTCAGTTTTCACTACATAAAACTTTTCACCATTGCTATGGAAAATTCTCAGAAAGTGAGAGATACAAATCTCATCCTAAAGACATTGAGAGATGGAGTACTAAAATCAGTGGAAGTATTTTCATCAAAATTAAAAATTGGTTTGATTTATTTCATCTCCTATTGTTAGTGGAAGCACCCTATTTTTATTTTTTTTTAATTAAGCTATTTGGTGGGTTCAATGTTTAGAAGCTTATATCTTCACTTGAAAAAAAATACTCTTATAACATACATAATATGTGCCCAAAAAGGCATTTTGCAAGGAATGAAAGAGCATCATTTTTGCATTTGGCCCACCAGAAGAGTTTATTTGTATTCCAAAATTAAATTCAGATGCCCACTAATATCTCATTTTGTTTCAGTCTTTCACATATTAAGATGTTAAAGTGTACATATTTGGTCTAGAAAGTGTAGCTGTATAGCTTGGAGCCAGCAGACATACTCTTATAGAAATGAGGTCCTATTTTCCCCTTAGATGTACTAATCTCACCAAAATCATTGTTAAATTGTCAGCATAAGCCCAGATGATGAGTGGCTATTGTAAAGCAACCAGCAGTTTGTGTTGCCAGTGAGACCTTTGCTTCAGTGTCACAGAATTCCAGGAAGCAACTTTCTTCTATTTTGTTGGAAAGGAAATCAAGGGGTTTGCTGTTCTGGAGGTGCTGTAGAAACATCTTGGAGCAGTCATGTGCTCTGTTCTATAAGCCAAAAGAGGTGTTTCTTCAAGGCCTTTTTTAAACTGAGATGTGCTTCTGCTTGCTCAAACCCTCCCACATGCAGATGAGGACATAAGATAGGGCTATGTCTCATTATGCAACATACCTCCCACAGGCATCTTCTAAAAGAAAGCCCTGAGCAGCTGCATAGCACTCCTTTGGTCATGAATAGAGCCTCTAATATGAACACTGAAATGAGAATGATTAGTACTGTTACTGGCACACACAGCACCTGAGCGTTCATAGTTCAGTTCAATGCAACTGATGGAGCATCTTGCTTTCTAAGGGGATTTTTTAAGAGGCAGATTTGCTGGTGGGATATGCCACAGTGACTTATGGCCCAGGCATTACTTGCTCATGATGCTCTTATTCATGCTGACTACACAATCAACATCAATATTTCTTTAATTAGCAACTTACTGTGATTGTTTTGCAAGAATAAAATAACAGGGGCAATACTACAAGTTACAATCACAAGGATGCTGCTGAGATCCCACAGCCAGTACCAGGATGGAAAGTGAGAGCCTTGTCTGACCTGCTCAACAGGCAGAGACATGCAAATAGCAGTCATAAGAGGTGCGCATCATCACAGTGAAGAAAATCTCACTGTTGTAGATGGATATGCTCTCTGACAGTTCAGAAAGAAAAAGGAGAAATAGATCTAGTTGTAAGCAAGAACAGTATACTGGTAAATTAGTCCTATTTATATTCCTTGGCAAACTGAGCATTTTACCTGCCCTGCCAGGATCACTGCTTGACCCTAGAAATCTCAACTGTAGGAGGATTGTAGAGGCTAGTAACAGGCAGTGTGAAAAAATACTACTCATAGCTCATGCAACAAGGATTATTTATTCATTTAAATTCCTTCAAAAGTGAAAAAGCAACTTCTCCTTATGGCCTAAATGCCATTGATGTAATCTGAAAATACCTCCTGATATAGCAATTTAAGAAGCATCTCTTTACACACTGATCCTTCCTCCCTGCTTGATCAATGCCCTGCTTTTACAATAGCTATTGTATACCCCCATTCTCAAATAGAGTGAAAAAAGATGAGCCTTGCAATATGCCCTGCAGGTCAAATTCAGGTTATATTAAGTCAGAGAAGTGGAGGAATCCATTTCAATGTTAGTGAGGAGTGGATCTATTTATAAGGTCTTTTTAAATCCTTGCTTCATTTCACAGCATATATGACATCTGATTTTCTACAGCCCAGAAGACTGTGGCTGCTGGGGTATCATCTTATCAGGAAAACCAGTCCTTTGGTTTCTAGTTCTTAAAAACAGAATAAATAAAACAAATGAAGAAGGAAAAGAGAAAGAGAACTGAAGAAAACAGCAGCAGAAAGCTTTTTCCTCCAAGGTATTATGATTTATTTTCTGTTGATAATACAAAAGTTGTGACATCTTTCAAGATGTCCAGTGTGGCATTTAGCTCTGGGACTTTGTTCAGTACCCCAGCAAAAAGCATTTGCAAAAATAGTCCTGCAATAGGACGAGTTCCAACAGTAGGAGACAACATTTGCGGAAACTGGGCTATGTATTTCAAAAAACATATAAGTGTGGGTTCTCACGTTTCTTAAGTGCTGAAAATCCAAATACTTTGCTATCTACAGATCTAACTTTTGCAAATACTTAAGCACATGGTAAACAGAAATTTCATGAGCAAAACCACACCCTTGTTAAAGTGTTTTGCAGGATTAGCCATCTTTGTGCATACACTATTTTTAACATAATGTTTCATACTTACTTTCCCTGCAAAATATAGAACACGTGTTTGCCAAATATCATATGCAGATCAATTCACACTTTTTCTTATGCACTGAAAAAATGTCCATTGAACAGTGGCTGAGTACAGGAACTATTTCTTATGCAGGCTGTGAAACTTCTTCAGTTTTTATATTAACAAAAGACCAATTCTTTGACTTATTAAAGAATGAAGCTTTTGGAACCTGCATAATAAATTGCTTTGTGGTTAAATTCATTAGCTCAATCAGCTTCCAGAGAAGCTAATATAATGTGAAGCTTTTAAGTCATCCTTTCAAATTATAGCACAGCAGCTCTGACCAATATCCTGGACTGCTTTTTGTTCAAGAAACAGCTATTCTTATAGAAGAACATTATGAACATCTGAGGGTAATTTCTAGTCAAGAAGTACCTGGTAGAGAAGAAGAAAAGGTAGCTTGTTGTGATTTATTTTCAAAACTCAAATAATTCTATATTTCTCTAAAACACATAGTTAGAGTAGATGTCTATCTTTGAAAAGTGTAGTCAGAGTATCTTTGCAACAGAAAGCATAATTCATAGCAGAAAAACTTTGCTGATATGCTTTGGAATATTCAACATTAAAGAATGATGATCTGTTACAAGGATCTGGTGGTTACGTGCTTTTGAGTGCCGGTGCCATCAGGAGTCAGGGTTGCTTTGCTTTTCTCAGAGAAGTGCCAATAAACTCTGTATCTTGTCATGCTACCACAAATATGGCACTTTTCACACATTTCTCAACAAGAAAGTTAGATCTGAACTTCTGGAACTACTGATTTTTATCTTAGAGTTTTAAAATGTGTTTGAAAGCTGCATTTTCTGACTGTGAGTCACTTAAACATGTCTTTCTTTCCCTGTGACTCACTGAGAAGTCTGAAAGAGGCCAAGGTAGGCCCTAATGGTGAGTTTACCTAATTGCAGAAGTCTAAAAGATAAGACTCCACTGAAAGAGACTTGTCTAGGTTCTTTCCATGGGCAGTGAGGAAAGTGCTGCATTTCACGATTTATCTTAGATACAGGTCTTAAATACAGTGAAACAGCCCCTGGAAATGCCTATATCTCTCTACCATTTATGGAGGTAGGCAAAAATTTTCAATGGCTACAATTAAGAGAGCAACTTATAAATTTCAAAAACATCTAAGAGGTGCTTGAAAGAGTCCTTAACCCAAATAATTACTCATATGCAGAAACTGCAATCCAGTATCACACATATTATTGAAAGCAGTGATCAACTGTTGAAAAAGCAGAGGTTCTGGCTTTCTAAATCTGCCACTATAATAGGTAGGATGTGGGGCATTAAGTGGGACAGAAATATGAGTCTTAATATTACTAATGATGGGCCTTAACCTAATTATGTTTTGTGAAGGAAAACCTACGCTTGGAGGTAGAGCAAGAAGGTGGTTCTCTGGTGAAAGCATACCTACATGACAGCTCCTTTAAAGTTTGGATAATATTGAATCATTTCTTACAGAAAGTGATTGGTGTGTTTAGTGGAGTCATGAGATGATGCTGAGAGGTTGTAATAAATGCAGCTGGATGCTTTCAAATAGTCATACGGATACCTACCTACTAGTGATATAAATGGAGATGATAGATAACAGCAAGATACTGTATTCTGCAAATTGCCTGTTAATTTTACAATAGTGTGAAAAATAGGGAAGTACTATCATACTTCTCAATTCAGGAGCAGATCATCTATAACAGGGCTTTCCTCAGCACAGCACTGCACCCTGTTAAAAAATAGGAGGAATATAATGCATGGATATCAAATGCCAGCATTATCCTTGATAATATCTCCTTTTGCTTTGTCCACTTTCCCAATCATTTATTGAAGAAATCCACAAGAAATAAAACTGGCACAGGTCTTTTCACTCATTAATACAATTTTTTGAATCTGCCAAAACTATTTTAAATTATATTTCAAGGTTAAGTGGCAACCTTTTTCAATCTAGAGATATTGGGTAGTTGACTAGCACTAATCAACACCCTTTTCCAAATGTCTGGAAATTCTTAAGATGCAATAGTCAGATATGACCTATGAGTGATCCAAATCAGACCAACTTCCCAGCTGGAGTCTGAAATGTTCATATTTGGTTTTGTAGTTGGTTTCTAGCCTTGATTATGCTTCAGAGAACAACCAATGCGAAAAAACCTTACCATATTTCTGAGTAACTAATACTGAATTTCAGTGTAGACCATCAAATATACTACTGAAACATAATCTCCACTGGACTGACTGGATATAAAATGCATACACGGTGTCTCCTCTTGCTTCTTAGTTACAAAAAAATATCAAAGTACGTATGAAAAAATAAATATTGTAGGGTTAAAAATAGGCTTTTTTATACCAGGAATGTGAGTTTTTTCTTATTTCATTTGGCAAATAGCTGAACAACCACAGTATTTGTTCTCAGTTCTGAAGGAGTATTTTCAAACTGTTCCAGCAGTTATGAGAAACCACTTATCTCTTCATTGGAGACAAACTGAGAGGGTGGTCTTTACTTAGAACTTTTTGTTAAGGATTTACTAATGCTTAACTTTGTTAAGCCTTGATGCTGCCACTGAAGATGTTTGCTGAATGGCTTGTGCAAGTCACTTCACATCCTCTTGCCCCATATTCATGCCCTGAGCATAACAGCAGTCACTGTTTCTTTAAAACATTTTGACCTTTATGTCTGAAAGGCTGTATGCCGTGAATAAACTGTAGAAGGACGTTGTAGGAGCATTTTTGTTAGTATCATCATGATTATTTGTAGCATTTTACTCCTGAATTACTGCACTGGTCTTTCTTCAGCAGGATGGGTATAGCAATTCCATCCTAAAAAATCATTAAAATAGAATAAGTAAATATTTGTTTTCTCATATTTCCCTTTGTTAGCCAGAATCAGAAAGTTTTTAAAGCTGGAAGATCTTTGTTTGTCTCAGTTGTTGAGGTGGAGTTCAGTCTCCCAGAGTTATTTTCCCCCCTATTCACAGATCTGTGTGTGAATAGGTGCAGGTATTACTGAATTACTGGAAAGCCATTTAGTATATGTTTACAACAGATCAGATTTTTATGGCAATGGCGAGAATTGAAGGGAGCACTGTTGCACTATTTATGCTGATATCAAGTTTCACTGACTGCCCTGTATTGTACTACAGGTACAGTAGTTTTCACTTCCAGAAACTGGGAATAATTCCAGAGGAATGCATCTGGATAACATTTGCCTATTACCCG
The DNA here is from genome assembly GCA_024733675.1 of Psilopsiagon aymara. NCBI lineage: Eukaryota > Metazoa > Chordata > Aves > Psittaciformes > Psittacidae > Psilopsiagon > Psilopsiagon aymara. The sequence continues at coordinate 36,171 of JANRGW010042237.1, forward strand.
CCCCAGAAAAGAATTAGTCACCAAGGGCCCTATTCATAAAAACTAATTCAGGCCATTTCCACATGAATATCACGTCTTTATGCTGAAAAAGCATGGAGCATGCTTTTTTTCTGCATAAAGAATCCTTTTCTGAGATTAATGGAGCTGTTTCCCCCTGTTTGTAAATGGACACCTCCCTGCTTTTTTAAAAACGAGACTGAAGTCCAAAGCAGAAGTGGGATGGATAACAAACTCCTAGTTTTAAAGACTGTATATGAATGGCATTTGAAAACTGTTACAGTATAAATTATTTGGCTGCTTGAGCAGATGAATGCTTAAAAATGTACAGGAAAAGAGACTGGTCCTTACCTAACACAGAGATTTTTATGAACTGGCCTAACATTTTTCTTGAAGTTTACAGTTTCCTATTGACTTCTCAGTGTTAAGCAAGCCAAAGTTTCTGCTTTGTATTGCACTTTGCAAAATCCAGCAGCAATGAGTTAAATAATAACGGTGTGATAGCTTTAATCAGCCTGCAAGGTTGATAAACTGGATTGATTGGAATCACACCGTTAGCATGTGAATTTTGGTGGAATTTTAATAGCCACCAGGGGTGCACAAGATTTATGGCAGAGTCAGCTTATGATTTTCTTTTAGTTGAATGCTCATTTTAATGTCCTGTAACATACACTAGACTTTGCCTACTGTTCAATTTGTGCTGTGACGAAGGGGTTTTAACATACTGTAAGTTCAGATCATTACATTTCATGTGAGATACAGTATATAACTAAAATATTATGTTTTACTTTACTCCAGGGAAAAGTAGTTTTATTGAAGATATTTAATGCAGTTACAACTACAGCTGCAGAATACTGCTTGAATGAGGCTCACATGGCAGTGAATATTGCTGGGTTTTGATGGATACAGTTCCAGTCTTGGTTTTACCAAGAAAATATGTAGCCAAACTTGTGTAGAGTTTTCTAGATGTTTATGACACTCCCCAATGACAGTGAAATACAATGTATTACATGTATTAAATTAAGACAAATTCAGTGGAAAGAAGAAAAGAACCCAGCCTTAAGTTAGTGGTTCAGACTGTGAGAGTGTACTGATTGAATGCTCCATGAAGATGACAAGAAGGAAAAACAGACTATTAGGGCTAACTTGATCCATATGATAGACTCTGGTGCCACTAGATAGAAATAATGAGATAATGCAACCCATCTGAAACAAGAAGAAACAAAATGTTTCCTGTCATAAGACCCAAGCCTTCACTTGTTACACAGTGATGTGTACCCCTTGCCTATGAGCTAGACATGTCTGCCAAATTGTGAGCACTTTCCGGACTTTTTTATAAAGTATAATAAAATTTTCAACTGTAAAATATGCATGCATTTAAGTACAGTGTAGTAAAATGACACCAACGTCTTCTTCATTGACATTTTTACAGTGAAGCTTACCCTTCTTGTAACAAAAGCAGACTTTTCTTCATGCACTGTTTTTTGGTTTTCTCTTTTTTTACACAACATTTTATAATACAACAGCCTCAGATTATTTGTGATACAGAACTAAAATTCCTGCATCATCCAGTCAATTACACAGAAGATTAACACTGCCACAGAACTAAGAAAATTAGGGCTGTTGTGTTGATTTGGGTTTTTTTTCCTCTGATAAACAGTAAGCAGCTGACTTTAGTTGAAATTGAATGTTAACATCAGCCTTTTCAGGTGCAGAGCCAAGTGTTCCCTACTTAACATCAGATGTCCATTGACCATTAAGAAACATAATTTAGAAGTACAGTCAGTTATCACTGTTTTGCTAGAAGGATGGCCCTCTGAACTTACATTTCTGAGTGCACAGAGGCTCCATACTGGAGGGCATGTTTAGTGATCATTCTGTAATGGTATAAAAACATCAGAAACCCAGGAATAAATGGAGCATTCTTGGGCAAATTAGATTAGCTTGAGCTCTTTCCACATGTGATTGGAGATGATCTAATTGGCCTGTGGCAGTAAGTAAGTTATACTGACTGTTTGAATATAATGCATGTATGTTTACAATAATAAATGCATTAGAAGCATTTTTATTGTTTGTCTTTCCCTTAACATACTTCCTGTTAGCATGAAGTGCATAGTACTTGCTGTGGCAAAATGGAATATTGCTTCTTACCCATGTAAATTGTTGTCCTTTACCTGCAATTTCACCTCTACTTAAGATCTGTCCTTATTCAAAGGATCCTTCAAAGCAGAATGTTGCTGAAGAGTAGTGGCCATATAGAACTACACTGCTGAAAAGTAGCAGCCATATAGAAATGCAGTGCTATAGAGGAGTTTGCTTGGCACACTTAGCAAAGTTATAAGCATGAAACATTTGTTACAACTCTGAAAACAAATACTTATTATTAGCTTCTTTCTACGTTGACTGACTTTACACACTCATTGTCTTATTCAGGCCCTCTTTACACTCACAGGAATCATTGAATAAGAACATCCTATACAGCAAAACCACAAGATTCTCTTTGCAACAGCACGATTGTTTCTGTACGGGTCCATTGGTAAAGTGAGGCCCAGCAAGTTACAAAGTCTGAGGCAGCCTTACATTAATGACCTAGCTTTGTACCATGCAAAGAGCCATCGGATAGAGACAACATATGAAATCATGACCCCATCACATTCCTTAGAGCTTCCTGCAGGCCTCAATGAGGTCAGATTTTCCCCTTACAACTTCCAGTTGTGGTTGCAACATAACAATTAGATCCTCCAAGGACTAAAAACCAGTGGGGCTTGTTTTCAGTTGTCCTGGGTTCAGCAGTAGCAGTCATTTTTCCCCTTCTTGGTAGCTGGTGCAGCACTGTGTTTTTCACTTGTG
>JANRGW010042237.1:42175-72989 GCA_024733675.1 Psilopsiagon aymara
CCCCTCCTCCCTGGCAGAGCATGAGGCTCAGAAAGTCCTTGGCCAGACCAAACATCACTAAGCCATAACTAAAAACAGTGGTGTTATCAGCACTGTTACCAGGCCGAAAGTCAAAAACACGGTGCTGCACCAGTTACTGAGAAGGAGAAAAAATGACTGCTACTGCTGAACCCATGACACTCAGATACGAAACAAGAACCCAGAAATACAGGGACTGCCACACAGAACCCTATCACTAGCCCTACCTTCCAATTTCCTTTTTCTAGCGGTAACCATATCAGGTCTTTCAGCTGATTCATAGATATATACATGAAGTCCTGAACTAAACTGTTGGGTAATAATTAGGTAGCAAGTAGAGCTTCTTAATTAATCCTGAGTGAATGATTGAGGGTTTGGATTACTTTGTCTTTTTAAATCTTGGCTTTGGTAGCTCTGCGCTCCAGTGTTGTTACATGCTCAGCTTTATGTGGGTCTTTGCAAGCCTTGCAAAAAATTATGCGTCAATGAGTTCAAAGGGCCAATTGTATGTTCAGTGAAAAGGATTCATTTTATTAATGTTAAACTCACTTCATTCCAGATTCTGTATACAACTTGTTCAGGCTCCTTTCTGGACCATCAGACTCGGTCAGTCCATGAGGGCTGAAACTCTTATCTTTGCGAAAGCTGGAGTGTAGGTAAGTACAGGCTGTTTCATAATCAGGTCACAAGGAGCCTGTTCTTTGTTTGTGGGTTTGTTTTTATTATTTCTGAAGGGGTATGCTCTCTTCAAAAGAAATTATTCTACTGCTGTCAAGGCAGAACCACTTTTTAAATTTTTTCCCCTTCTAACTATTAAAGAATTTGAGGTCTCAGCAATATTTTCTTTTCTTCCAGCTTTCACTGCTGTTCATTCTGTAGCCGTTGTTTATGAATGAAGAATAGTTATAAAATGAGGCTCATAAAGCCTCATCTAAAATCATTATCAGCAGCTACTTCCTGGGTTTGGGAGTACAATAGATGAATAGAGTATTCTGCACTTGAATACTCCTCATCTTATATAATGAATAAGCTTCCACCAGAGCACCAAAACCTCTCCTTGCATATTAGTCAGTCTTAAGATGTACAAAAGTTTAAAGTATTATTCAACAGACACGTTGCTTGTTCTGACTTGTTTAAGCAAGTTTGTATGAAATGTAAAGTGTAACTTCTGTTGAGCTACACTTATCCTCCCCTGCACGAGATCTCTAAAGGTTGATTTAATATTAAAAATGAATTCGAGGCCCCTGGGCTAAATTCTGATCATGCATTTCACCACTGCCATGCATTACCTGGCAAAGAATGGAGTGTCTCTGGGTTGTATCAGTATAAGTAGGTCTGCAAATTTGGGGCCCAAGTTACTATGACAGTAACTTCTTTTTACTCTGCAAATATTTATATGCAGTTTCTAATGTTTTTGGCGTGTATTTTCCAGGTTTGTTCCAAGGTAAAATGTTATAATTTCTCTGAAAAAACACAGATTTTAAGGCAAATATAAAAGTTAACTCCTCTACTCAAAGATCTGCATTCAGAGGCATCATGATTTTAACAGTAGAACAAGCTTCTAGTAGAAACAAGCAAAATAATTTGCAAATGCAAAACTGTGACTTTAAATAGTGCACAGCTTCCATTGAAATTCAACAGCAATTAGCTGCATAGGCCAAAGACTATTAGGTTTCTCTGAAACCTTTAAGCTTAAAGCTTCTAGTCTTTATTGACAATTTTACTTCCATCACTCTGCTAGCAGTGAACTGAAAATATTTATCCATAGTCTCAATAGTACTGCTTCTTTTATCATCAGTTTTACAACATAAGGTGAACACAGGAACAGCAAAGATTAAAATCAAAATATTTTTCCTAGATTCATGGAATTTTGTCATAAACCAAAGTGTTTATGATAACACTTTGTGTAACTTTATGCTTGGTTTTGTTCAGTGTTCATTTGTAAGAAGAAGTGAGTGAATTTATTCCACTTCACTCATTTTACTACAAAGCCTGCATTCTATTACTGGCAAAACCAAATGGTTTCATTTTCCTTTTGATGGATTATATATATTTTCACTCTCAATGCCCACTATTTGAAAAATTTTGTATTTCTCCTTTATTTGTTAGGATGAGCAAAGTTTCATGTATTTAGCATACATCATCTATCAGAAAAGTTGGTGGCATATTTTTAAGACTGCCTTGATAAAACAGCTCTGTAAATATCAAGTGTTACTTCAGCAAGCATTTAATTATATTATTTTCCAGTGTGTAAGTACAAATCAGGATAAGACTACATCCTGAAATGTGGAAAAAGGAAAGCAGATTAAATTATATAGAATTAAAACCCTGGATCCAGGTGTATCTGCTTTGGTGTATCAGAGAGATCAGTCATGGGTTTTAACTGATCTCTTTTTAATCTTTGAACAAAGAACTGAAGTGGAATTTGGGTTCCTTGTTCTTTTTCAGCTATAATTTTATTTATATTAACAGAAGTGGGCTGCGTATATAACAGAAAATGAAATGTCTTTGGCATTAAACATTTGCAATCGAAGTAAACAGTACCCAGGGAAAAGAAGACAACAGTATGACAGAGTAGAGATCATCTCCTTTTGTAGGGTAATATATGGGGTAATGACCTGTAGCTGTTGTTCTTATTGCTTTATTTTTAACAGATCGTTATGGGAAGGCCTAGAGTTGCAGGTCATAGGGAAAAAAAAATCTCAAGACTTAAAGAAGGCTTAAAACTGTGGGCCATAGATCTGAGTGCTTTATCACAAATCAACTCATATAACAAATCCTGTAGTATTTCTACTGCCAGTTAACAACAGGATTAAGCACAATGTCCTGGGTGGTTCTTTGGCTAAAGATGACCATAAATCAGAATTCTTGCAAACTGGGAAGGGGAATGATCCCTCCCCACAAACTCTGATTTTTAGTCATTTCAGTGTATCTGGCCCTCTGCTGCAGACAGGCTCGATAGACCTTTGATCTTATTCTCAATGAGCTCACATAGACTTTGATCATCATCCTAAGAAAGTTTAGCTTCAAATATAGCCTTTTCTCACTGTGTCCTGATTCCTTGTCTACCATTCTCACTTTTCTTTATATTCCCCATATGCAACCAGCATTTGCAAAGTCTATCACCTCTCATGGGTTTTATCTAATACTGCTTTCTATGGGGGCTGGATATGAATGGGGAATGGCATTTGATAATTTCTGACTCCATTTTAAATTAAATTTAAATTAAAAGCAGCTGTTTATTTTAAAGTGAAACACACATCTGCATTAAATATAATAAACTTCATCTGGCTTGGGCTGCCAACACTTCAGTGAGTGTCTGACAGAAGATTCATATGGTTTTGGTCTTGTCACTGACTGTCATCCATTTCCGAAAGATTTTGAATTCTTTTCAGAAAGTTGGGCAGGAATTGATTTAAGTCCTTTTTAATAGTTAATGACTTACCCCCTTACAAAGCACATAGGTTGGTAAACTTGGATAGTTGAGTAGTGAGGTTATCAATACAAAAGCAATGTTTGCCTTTGATGGTGGTGTCTCATGAGCATATCAACAAAGGAGGCAGTTGGGAACCATGAGCCCCAAACTCACTGCCACTCCTGGGAAAGATATTTTCTGGAGGTTGGCATGAGGGTTTTGCAGCTGTGAAAGCTCCAGCATATGAGTGGCTACAGGTGTTGGCTTTGTTTTTTTTCCACATGTATTTGTAGGAAAATGGGCATCAGTGCCAGGGACAAAAAAAGGTTGTGCCAAGCTGTTATAGAAAAAAAAAAGAAAACTGCTTGTGACACAATACAATCCATATTGCTTGTATGACAGTTATATGGTGTTCTGGAGAATTCTGTTTATGAATAATAACGGGGGTTCTGGCAATGTTGGCAGCAACACTCAATAGAGAGTCAAACAAAAGGCATTTTGTTTCACGTTCATATCTTTGCTAGTCAGGCATTCTGGAATCCTATAATCACATTGTTTTCCTTTACTAGTTTCAATTCGGTCCTTCTTGCAGTTCTGTACATTTGTTTCCCCTGGTTTAAGCATGATTGTCTAACACAGTTTTAAATTAAATGCCCTTAAAATTACATATTCAAATGTGATTGATTAGGTGGGGAAAACTAGCTCCATCTTTGGGGAGGGGAGGGAGAGAAAAGTAATGGAGGCTGAAAGGAAAAAGATGGAGAGGAAATCTGCCTAGAAGGAATTTTTGCATAGATTTTCTTGTCTGAGGTGGAGACAAGGATCACCTCCTATGCCTCATTGTACTGATAAAGTGGTGCAAAACCCAAATTCGGTAGCTTGAAATAATGGCTGTTCTTTTAGAGGAAAAAAAAAAAAAAATAATATCTTTTTCCAAACCAATTAACTCTTCCTCTGAGGAATGACTTCAGAATTTTGAAATCTGACCTTGAAGACTTTTAATTCTTGAACAAATTTTCTGTAGCATGGAAATAATGACTTTTTTTCTGAACCCCTCTGTGAACCAGTTCTTCCCTGCTTGCCTGAATCCTGGCAGAAGGACACACACCATGGATATGTCTGAGTAACACAGAAGGAGCAGGGTCAGGGAAAATGGTGCTTTGGAGAAGGGAGGGATCCACAGCCCAGCCTACCGATCCCCAGAATGACAGTCACACAGCAGAGCTGGGACCCTGATGCCTGCACAAATACTTAGCTGCAGTGCCCCTTCCCTGAGATCCTGAGAAGAAAAACCGCACTGAAAGACAAAATAATATCCTTTCAAGTATAATTTTAGACTTCTCATTTTGGCCCACTTTCTTATTTGTTCACTTGGTGTTTTAAAATGAGATCCTAGAAACAATACCAATATAGCTCGTCAGAGTCACGTGTCATGTGCAAGAGACCGATTGATGGAGAATGCAGTCTTCAGAGAATTTGGTGGAACTTGGATTCCTCTGCAGACTTTTTTCTTTAAGGAAACAGACAATACAAACTGTGGAAAGTGAAGCAACTTTCCAATACAGTCTTCCATTCTGGAACAGAAATCTGCCTTTAAAAATTAAAGTCCTGGGCCATGAATAGGATTATTTTGCACACAAATAACTCCTATCTGTCTATAGACTATGTCAAATTTACAATTGTTTCTCAGACAAGAAGTGTTTTACTTGCATGCTTAACAGGTCTGTTTAAGTAATGCTGAACAATGTAATTAAGTTATATGTGGGATTTGCTACACCAGTTTGAAGTATATCTGGGTTTGGCTGTGAGAAGGGCCAGTATCAGACACTTGGCAACAAGCAGCAAAAAAAAGAGGTAAATGGAGAATAATTTACCTATCACCACTGTATTTCCTCCTTACCCTTAATAACTGACAGTAGACTTACACCTGGAAGCACAGAAATTAGTGTCACTGTCTGATTTGAAATTGTGGCAGCTAAGGGGATACTTATTATCAGTAAGTATAACCTAAGAGTAAATAGTATAATTCTTACTGAGCAATTTGAGCTGTTCAGTTAGCTTTCAGGCTATAGTTAGATATTTAATCTCTAGCAAACTCTTGCAAAGTAGTCATGCTTTGTCTTTTTTTATTTGGGAGTCTTAGGTGTACATATACAGAATTTTTGCTACTTGTTTGGAAAGCAAGTTAGCTTGTGGAAATTCTCTTTAGAGGCCTATATTTTTTGACCTCTGTTTTGACCTTTGCTTCAGGCCTTTTACACCTCTTGCATGATTTCTTCTTATTACTAATAACCTTCCCAGGTGATCATTTACCAGATCAAATGAGTAATCCCTCCTGTTTCCCCTATTATTTGGAGGGAAACCCTAGTATTTTAACATCTTGACTTAAAGAAATACTGATCTCTCTGTATGCACATTCCTGGACTCCCCAGTTCAGCAGACTTTGTCAAATAACTTGCAAAAGTTTTCCCTGCTGAAACTTAGAACTGCCTTTATAGGCTTTGATTAATTCTCCTGTATTCTATAAACTATGTTATTTTCTGGTTAGCTCACACAAGGTGTAGAGCCAGTGACCTTTCCTCTTTCTGGTTTAATGGCCACCTGGTGAAGGATGTAGGATAACCCTGACTCTAGCTGTGACCTCTAGTCTCTACTGAGGGGACCCTGTTTGCCATCCCCAGACCTGCCTGTCTCAAGTGATGGGATGGTGTCTATGCTAGTAAGGCCACTGCCTCAGTGAGCCTTGTCATGGCACTTGGCTGCTGGCACCTGGATCTTGCTCCTAGCTAAACCCTGCCAGCCCTTGCCTGCATGTTCCAGCTTGATTGTCTTCATAGAATCATAGAATGGTTAGGGTTGATAAGGACCTTAAGATCATCTAGTTCCAACTCCCCTGCCACAGGCAAGGACATCTCACACAAAACAATGTTGCCCAAAGGTCTGTCCAGCCTGGCCTTGAACACTGCTAGGGATGGAGCATTTACCACTTCTTTAGGCAACCTTTTCCAATGCATTATGACCCTTCTCCAGTTTAATTTTAAACCTATTACCCCTTGTCCTATCACTACATTCCCTGAGGAAGAGTCCCTCCCCAGCATCCCTATAGGCCCCCTTCAGATACTCAAAGGCTGCCATGATGTCTCCAAGCAGCCTTCTTTTCTCCAGGATGAACAGCCCCAACTTTCTCATCCTATCTTCATACAGGAGGTTCTCCAGTCCCATGACCATCCTCGTGGCCCTCCTCTGGACTTGTTCCACAGTTCCATGTCCTTCTTATGTTGAGGACACCAGAACTGCACACAATACTCCAAGCGAGGTCTCACAAGAGCAGAGTAGAGAGGCAGGATCACCTCCCTCGACCTCCTGATCACACTCCTTTTGATGCAGCCCAGGATAAAACTGGTTTTCTGGGAGGCAAGCGCTCACTGAAGCCGGCTCATGTTCATTTTCTCATCGACCAACAGCCCCAAGTCCTCCTCCACAGGGCTGCTCTGAATCTCTTCTCTGCCCAACCTGTAGCTGTGCCTGGGATTGCTCCGACCCAGGTGTAGGACCTTGCACTTAGCTTTTGTTGAACTCGCCTCACAAGTATGTCAAGGTCCCTCTGGAAATCATCCTTACAATCCAGGTTTTCTCTGGGTAATTTGGCCCCAGTAAGACTACAGTTCTGCCCAATTTTATTTCTTTACCAGTGTGTCATAAAATTAACCAGAAGACTGTGTTTTGATTAGTGGTAGCTAGTATATCAAACCAGATTCCTGCTACTGAGATTTTGAACAATATGAGGGAAATAAAACACTTTACAACAGGTATTTTGAGCTTTACATGGGTCAAGAAACTTTTCATTGCTCTGGGTCTTGCTTTTTTTTTAAAAAAAAAAGTATTTTCTAAATTCAATTCTCTGTTGTATCATCTATCACATGCTCCAAAAGTAGACTATAAGTCAACTCCTCTATTACCATGAGCTCTGTCAGAAGCTGTGATTGACCTAGTGAAGCACCCCAAGAGCAGAGCAGCAGTATGCTTCTGCTTCCTGCAGATGTGCCTCAGGGAGGCTGGATTCCCATCCCATGGGAGGCTATGGCACATGAGACTGCTCAGGAGGAACATTTGTCCTACCCTTGTGAAACAGCTGAATCACTAAAGAATTGTGAGATTTCCAGGAATACAATTTCTTTTTAACATGATGGGGACAACATCAGTGGACCCGTTTCTGTTTTGATCAATAGCAGAGCTGTCTAATCCTATGCAGATGCTTTTTGAGATATTTCTCTATGTGTCACCCTATCGGATGAAAGAATATGCTTGCCATTTTTAGATTATATACCTAACACATAACAGACATGTTAGGCAAAACTAAAACGTCAATACCTGTGAAAACCTGGGATAAACCTTAATATGTATGACCAGTAGAATATAGAAATTCACTATGTAAGATAATAGAAGCTCTTGCCTTTTTTAAAACTTAGGAGAAAATAAGTGAAGATAGGGAAAGCAACTGATCACTAATCTCTTGACCGGAAAGCCACCAAAACCTTTTATAATTGTTAGTAGGCAGATTATTCCCACAAGCTGTTATTATTTAGCCACACACTGAACAACCATTTGTTTCTTAGCATTAAACCCTGAGGACCTTTATGGTAGCTGCTGCGGAGAAAACACATGAAGATCAATCCTGGCTAATATGACAATCTAACAGGGCAGCTGTCCAGGCAAAGTTCATACTTCTTCGTAGCTTGGTTTGGCATTAGTCTTTAATTTTTACTTTAAACCCAGCCTTATTCTGTTCGTTATGTCTCATCATGAACCACTCCTTCTGATCTGGATAACCAGGATTCTAGAGAATTTAGTCTCCTGTAATTATTTACAGCTTTTGTAGGGATTTAAAATATAATATGTTGCAGCAAACAGTTTTTCTTGGCTTGTCAATGAGAACAAATATCTCTATATGTCCCTCACGCTTCCTTTCAGCATTCCCTTCCCACAGAACCGGATTAAAGTACAGTCAGTCATTGCATGTGAGACCCAAGGCATAACCAGGTTTTCATACAGAGGACTTAAAAGAAATCTAATGTTTGAAAGCCATACTAGAAGTTTTGGTCTATATACTCTAGAGGACGGTGATGCATTGCGCTGTTTTCACATGTATATTCTTGGGAAATCGATAATGTTACTGTGATAGGGCCAGCCATATGTTACATAAGGGGCTATATGTTATGAATTATAGCACTGATGGGATACAGAACGTCTACTGGCAATGGAGTTTAACATTACCACACAGAGCTCTATTACGAAAGCAAACTGCAGTTTTGATAGTGGATTCCTCATTCCTAGATGAATTGACTATATTTATTTCATGGAAAAGATTAATGGAATGTTTAAACAGAGATTTTGCAACCTTCATCCTTGTTGGTAGATGCTTTTGTCTTTCTGTCGTAGCTTGAAGCATCATGTGTCTTTCAATGGAGCTACTTGACAGTTGACATTTTCTGCTTTTACTTCTACTCCAGCTGCTAATTGCATATTTACAATCCTTCAATCAAGAGGAAAAGAGAAACAGATTAGAAAAATTTTCAGTCTGTCAAGCAAACCATACATATAATGAAACATCCACTCATTAAACATGGAGAACTTTTATAGCTTTAATAATAAGTGTTATAAAGGGCACAGAGGTATTATTAATTCTGAAGGAATGCAGGATGGGAAAAACAATAAGTCATTTTGACAGTTGCTATGAAGACTATTACCAACTGTTATGTTTACTTGACTAGGTTCAATTTATAAAACAAGACCCATAAAAAATCTATAGCCTAATCAATTGAGATGCCCTGTTACAAACAACAGCTAATGGAGTGAGGTTCAGATTATATTGATTAATGATTGAATTGTGATTGTGGATTTTACAAAATTAAGTTAATTAGTACTGCTTCTGTACATTAAATGAAACACTGTGGCAATGAATTAAAATGATAGAATAAAGATTTAACACTGTAAATGTTTTTTTCTGTCTTAAGGGAGTGAATATATCTGAATGTGCCATTCTCTTTCTAAAAGGAATTCACAAAGGTGTGTTTATTATGCAAATATAGATACAGGAGCTTTTGTTGCCTTGCTGTAATCACTGATTAAATTTCCTCCATACATCTCTCATGAAAATTGTATTTAGGGGACATGAGAAATTCTCTTCTGTTTTTTGAGTGAGCTGGTTGCAATCCTGAAGATAATCAAGCAAGCTGACAGTATGTATGATTATATATGATACCACTCTGCAGGAGACAGTTCCAATATTGTATCTGCACCCCTCCATTCATTATTGGCAAACATGTGCCTGGAACTCATTGCAATGTTACAATTGGCATTTTGAAAAACTGTGATTTCTTCTTCTTGTAGTCAGGACTTAGATTCCCTGTAGGATTTATGCACACTGCATTGTATTATTCAGTACATGTTCATGACTTCCACTAGTATTAGGAAAAGCTATGTGTATGCTTTCAGAGTATAATATATCCCATAGTGGATTTCAGAAAATATAACATACAGTTACTTTAAAACATGAGGTTAACAAAATAGGAACTGAAAGACAAGGAAGGAAAAACAAGCAATTTAAAAAACATTCACCCAGTAGGTTTGATCCTGTTCCCATTCTTTCTATAGTAAATCATGAGTTACTTTACAAAAGTCAATGTAAGTTGGCATAAAGCTGGTAGGAAATAAAACTTGAGCCTAACTTGTTTAAAAACCTGAAATACAGGCTTCATTTTAAAGCAGCAATTGCCCTGAAACCTGAAAACTGATGGATACCTTCAAAGCATTCATTAGGTTACAAAATATTCTTTATAATATATAGCTGAGTGTGGCAACAATAACACCACAATCGTCTGTGGCAGAGCTAAAAAGGCTAGCTGGTGTTTAGGGCACCACAATGGGACTCACAAGCTCAGTTTCGAGTTCTGCCAAAATTGGCAAGTCAATTTCCTTCTTGGAGGCTCTGTCTCCATGAACTCGAAATGATGATACTGCCACTGCTAACAGCTTTGATATCTCCTGGCAAAGAGCAGAGGGAATTATGTCATACAGTTTATCAGTTATATCAGATGGACAGGGATACAATTAGTGGAACAAAGCCAGCTCCTAGAGAATCGCAGGCCTCTAGTAAGGCAAAATATCTTTCTGGATCCCAAGGCACCCATGATCACCACATCTGCTGCTTATGCCTGGATCTTTCTCTTTGGTTAAGAACTGGAATAAAATCTGGTTTACTAATGGTACCTGCTTCCTCACCCTCATTCACCAGAGGGGTTAAGAAAGTATGCTCACCTGATCCTCTGCAGGCAGCTGCAAGCTATCTTTGGCGCTGCACAGAGCAGATGTGGTCTGGCTGCTTCCAAAAGCAAATCTGAGAAATGAAGATTAGTGCTGCTCTCAGTCAGATCAAATAAACATTTGTCTGAGCCATTTCACATGTAGCTGGTGTCCAGCCAGGGCAGAAGACCATGAGGGCATCCTCAGAGCAGAAGGTGTTGATCTCCTCAGACACCAGCCGATGTTGGGCCACTCAGAGGAGAAAGTGCTAGGGTTTGGGAAGCCTCTTGAACAAAAAAGTAAATTCTAGAAAATTTTGGGGTTTCCAGATATTTCCAGAAGATAGATGAAAAAGAAAAGAAATAAAAGGCTACAAAATGGAATCTAAAAGCAATCCCTTAGTTTGTACACTGTGCCTGTCAGAAAAGGTCGTCTGTTTTACAAGTCAGGAAATGCAAAACAAGAATGTCTGTAACTATTTGTAAATAGTGTCAAATTCAGGGAGATGATTCAACATGGGGAAAAAATAACCCTGCAAGAGAGTTGCAAAACACTCTAAATAGCTTATTTTGACATTTTAAAAACTTTAAATCATGTTATTCTCTTACAAATTTATCTAAATTTACATTAGAACTATTTTGCAAGTAAACAAAGGACATCAAAGTGAAACAAAACATTTCATTTGAGTTCAAAAAAATGTTTATTTGGATCCAAAATATTGTCTTCATTACAGCCAGAAAACTGAAAAATATGCAGTTATTTTCATAGCTTTCACTGTAACATCTTTTTTTAATTTCATTTCTGTTCCATTTTTCACATTTTCTATAAAAAGCACTCATATGATTTTTCCTTTAGTGAACTGTAAGCTTTTGATTTTGTCATAAGCTGCCATCCTCTTTTGAAAATGTTGAATTCAGTGATTAGCTGTTATCATTAGTGGTAGTAGTAGTATTGTTATTACCACTAATTAGGGCCTTTCCAGTGTAACAATGTCACTTACTTTTCCCCTTCTGTTTCCTTTAAATCATACCCTCTCCCTTTCAGTTACATTTTCATTTTTATATTTCAGGTAGAAATGACTGAAAGCTGGCAGCATCAATGACATTTTTCAATAGCTCAGTTTGGGAGAAAAATTTTCAAAATGTTGACTGAATCACACTGAAATTTAGAAAACTATTAAAAGGTGCAAGTAACAACTGAAAAGGAAAAGCCTGAAGTTCAGAAGAACTCTTTCATATTCCTCCACCCTCCCATTTTAGCCTGAGTTAGCTTTTTCTCCTGCTTCTTTTTTTCTAATTCTATTTTCTTCCTTCTCCTTCCTTGTAGGTCTGAATCAGAAAGGTCTATCTGCAATTTAGATTTATTGAAATAGAGGTAAAAAAGCATAAGAGCAACTTTTCACTGTCAGATTTGTACAAAGGATTCAGTGCAAGTTAAAGCCAAGTTCTTTCCCATTTATCTTTTAATCTTTTTATCTCTATACATTTTCTCTCTTTCAGTCCTTTCCATCCTTATTCCTTGCCTTCCTTCACACTTTTTTTTCCCCTCTATCCCTACTTTCAGTTTTCTTAACCATCCCTCACACATCCCGACTTATTATCCAGGGACCTATTCAGCCACAGAAATCTTGAATGCTAAGTGTGAGGAAGTGAAAGACTGTTGCAACTGGCACAATGGTAGACGATTTTCAGTGCTTTCTGGGATGTTTGGTTTTGTTTTTTTTTTTTTTTACCTGAAATGTTTTAATATTTTCAGCCAAAAATATTCCCATCCTTTCAGTAGGTTAAAAAATAAACCCTGAAGTGTTGGTGTTGGTAGTGTATATTACTGCTGTTATAGAAGCCAGCCAGAGGGAGGAAATGACCTTTAAAATGAGTAGAAGAAAATTCTCATTCATTTCTGACTCTTCGCTATTTTCCATTTGATCTGTGTTTTCTCATTTTCTTCTCCCTACTTTTACATCCTTCTCTTCTGTTCTGCCAGTTCCTGCATACTTTTCATTTCCATTTTTAGGTGGTTAATCAATGTAAGGCTTATAATGCACTTGCAATCTACTTTATTAACCAAATTTGAATGCAGAGTATAGGAACAAAGGTGAAATGCTCTGTACCTACCTCAGCCCCACAAAACCACAGGAGAAATTTAAGCAAGAGAAAGAGGGTATGAAATATGTCAGCACAGTTACCCCCTAGGCTGCAGTTTCACATGAGTGTATTTCTAAGCACATCCATTACTGCACCTACAAAATGATCTCTCAGCATTTCAGGGTGTTGCTGTATGTCACCACTTTATCTACTGGGGTCACACTGAAGGATTCTCTTGACTTTGTGATATCTCACATGAAGAGGAAGGTGCTGTACTAATTGCTGCCCCCCAGAAAGCCTTTTTGCCCCCTTTGCAGGAGGCAAAGCCAGAGCCTTTCCGTGCCTGCTCCTCTAGGACAAAGCCTATCTGGACATGGCTGGAGCAGACAGGAGAGTGCTCTGGGCTGCCCTGTCTTTATGAAAGATAGAAAGGAGCATCACCCACAGTTACTGAGGATGTCTGTCTCTAACAAGACCAGCACATGGACCCACATCATTTCAATTCTCATGTCAAATTAATACTTTGTGAAGAACCATACATGCATACAAACTCCCTGCACACTGCAGCACCAAAAAACGTAGTCAGGAGATATCCTACAACAGTATCTGTGTTGAGAACAAAATCAAGAAGTGCTGAAGTATCTCTCATAAATACACTTCTTTGGGAACAGAATCTGCAGAATGGATTCTTTGAAAAAAAAAGTTTCAGACATATGCTCCCTCCTCTGCTAAGTGCCCTGAGAAACAAAGCTTCAGATGTCAGCAGAAAGTTAATATATAGAGTTGGGAAACTTTAGGGGAAGGTTGCAGAATGAATTCCTTAAGGAGTTTGACCTTATATGAGCTTGTATAATGTTGAAGGAGGAAAATGAAAAAAATCAAGTGAAAGAGAGTGAAACAACTAATATCTATCCAAAAGGAAAGAGAAAAATCAATATTCTAAACTTACTTAATGTTTTTTGCTTGAAATAGGTTTCAAGAAAAGGAATCTTTGTTTTTTTCTCTAGATCTCATATGAAAAAAAAACAGAAGGAGACTAAGAGACAACTATTTGCTTTTCTTTTAGATTTTATTTTTGAATGATCCAGTGAAGTACTTGACTGCCTTTGTCCTTCCCAATTTCTGGTCCAAAACTATTTACTGATTGCACAATGACAAGTGGTGCATGGCTATCTTGTTGTGACCATGACCAAGAAATGAAGAACACAGCACACATCATTAATTTGAAATGTTTGTTTTCTGGGATTCTTTATTAGTCTTAAGTGTTGGTACTTCCCTGACCATGTGAATTTGGGAACTTCATGTTCAATAGCTGTTGTTCAAACTGGCCTAGTAAATTCACAAAACCTATCTTCACAACCTTAAAATTCTTCTTATATTTGAAAATTAAAACCACCCTTTTTAAAATTGAAGTCTGCATTCTTCAGATGTGACTTTCCTGTGTCCAGTTTTTCACCTCATGTAGGCTGACACCACACAAACATGGGCTCAGCCCAGATTTCACCTGGATTACCCACAGAAGTCTGAAGAGTATAGTTTTCTTTGCAGTTTTATATAGTTAAGATACAGATGCTCTGCGTATTCTCTGAACCCTTTGCAGTCAGATGGAAGTCTGATTTGGATTTTGTTTGTTCGTTTTCAAGAATTTACCAAGTCAGACTGTTCTTCTCCCTGAAATGTATTTGTCCTGTACATGAAAGAAAGTGGGGAGAGGAGGAGCTGGCTGGCATATTCTGAACTACTATATATTGCAGAACAGGCTTCCAGTTGTCAGCGTCTGCACCCTGTAGAAGTATGGTTTCAATTTTACTTTTGAAATCTGAGTCGAGCAATGTTGCCAACACATATTTTTCCCTGTCAAAACATTTCACTTATTCCCGAGTCTGTAGACAGCTTTTAGGTTACATCTTTTCCCCAATCTTATTGCAACAGGATCTTCATTTCTTTTGAAATTATTTTTCATTAGTGTGGGAGCAAAAAAGATACTAGAGCTGATAAGTGGCAGCACCTGGCTTAAAGATGTTCCATCACCTCTTAGTTTCTGTGTGATCACTTCTGATAATTGGAGGATGAAAACCAAAGCAGCAGTCACATTCAAATCAGGATAGGTGAAGACAATATCTTCCTTCCTCCTGTACGCCTTTAATGCTGCCTGTGCTCCCTCTTGTTCCACTGAGCTGATAAAATATGCAAAAAAGCAGACTTAGGGTTTCATCTCAGCAAAACATTTTTTGACTAATGTGGTCATGGCAAGGACTGGTTCTCTGATTAATTAATTCGTCTTATGCAGTTTTTGTGTTTGTGGACTACTTGTAAACTTATACCTGTGTTTGCAGTTGCCTTAATTATTTTCAAACGTGCATACATTTCAGGCTAGAGGACTCATGTGAATCATTGCTTCAGCTATTTGCCGTTCACTAACTGTTGTTCATGGCATGTGGCAAAGTCATATGAACTACATTGCATGATTCTTGCTTCTTAATTGAATGCCTGGCAAGACTATGAATAATAATTGGACACTAAGAAACAATACAATTTCCCTCAAAAACCCCCAACATATTAGAAATTATTTGTATTTGAACTAGTATATGTTCTGGGAACAGCAAACCTGAAAATCTTTAACCTTAGCAGCAAATAACAATTCCCTTCATAACTACAAAACAGTATTCCTTGCATCAAAGCACAAAGATGTTCAGAATAACTTTTTGTATTGTTTACCAGATGTATTTATTGTTTCATTCTTGCTTCTGGATAAAAGCTATCCAGAGTTCAAATACCAAACTCCCCAACAATCTGATTTTAGTCATTTGCCAAAAATCAGGCTGTAAAGGAGGAGTAGATCTGCGCACTATAGAGGGAAGATGACACACTATTCAAACCTTCAGCTTTTATTTCTAGCCATGTTCTCTAACAAGATGAGGCTCAACAGCTGTACTGTTTGCAAGCCTGTGCATCAGCAACAGACTATCAAGCCAATGGCAAATGTGGGTGGCAAGAGAGCCAGAGACCTCATGTAGACCATTCTCCTTTTCCAAGGCATGATCAGCTCTCCCTTAAACATTTCTCATTCACCCATCTTGCTCTGACTTAAAGACTTCCTGAGATAGTAATTTTTCCAAACAATCTATTGCAGTGGTCCGTTTTCTGTAGTATTAACAAGACTTCACACTGTCTAATTTGAACCTTACTTGCTGCAGGTTCAGCCTATAGCTTTCTGTTCTGCTCAGCTAAGATCTGACATAAAATATTTCTGTTCCTCTTTGCTATTTACCCCTTTGACATCAGACATTGTATCTACCCTAAGAGACACCTTCTTTATTCAGATATCACTGCCTGTTGAGTCTTTCCTTGGAGGTTGTATTGTGAAGACTCTGATCCATTTTTTTCCCCTTGTTTGGATTTCCTTCAAATGTTTCAAAATTATTATAATTACATAAAGAAAGTATTACAGGCTGTCTTATGGTCAGTATTTCTATATATTTGCTCTGACTTGCTATTTGTTTTTCTTAATAATAAAGCATTGCTTATAAGGTGTGATCACTGATAATCTATAGCTCACTTTTTTTTGCTACCTAGTTAGCTGTTGTTCATCTTGTCTTTTGACAGCTGATTATTCTTTCCTAAATGTAGCACTTTGCACCTGTTCCTGATGAATTTTCAGTGAGCTCACCCTACTAACTTTTGAACCTGTTGGTCAGTCTTAGCTGAAGACTTCAGCTGGCAGAGCTCAGCTGACACACAGTAATTTCCTACGCATTTTGTGGAAATAGTCAGCTAGAGGGGGGAGAACATCCCAGTGAAGGAGAAGTTTATGATGTGAGCTTGATGTTTCTTAAAAGCTAGCAACCCAGTAGAACATAACTCTAAAGGAAATGCAGCTTCATAGAAATATTTGTTTTAAAATTGCAGAGCTGTAAGGTTACCCTGTCCTCATGCTCCTATGTCAGATAACTCCTTTGGGGTGTTTTCTTGTACATGCATCAGCCGCTGGAGTACTTACCACAGGGCTTCATGATCCTGGTGTTATGTTGGCTGTACTGCTGGGTCTTTCTCTAGGTGTTGCAGACTCCTGGAATTAAATTCAGAGGTCTTGTATTCAGCAATTACTGGAAATGATTCAGTCAGACGCTGTGGGCTGCAAAATAATTGCCAGTCCAGGAGATGCATGGTTAGAGAAGATTGTTTTCTGAAGTGCCTCGTATCTTTAAAGGCTGATTGTGAGTGCATGGTGTTACAGAGTACATCTTTATCACTGGTAGCAAAGAGTTAAATCCCCAGTTACATCCATTTCACTACCAAATTTCCGTGGTCTTTCGGTATCATCAAAGCTCATTAAGTACTGGACTTCTGAATTAATAAAATACAGAATATCTCTATGCTGCAATCACAATAGACAAGAATTTTTGCTCCACAATATTATGGTCTTTGAAACAAAAAATGGTACCTACAACAATGAGAAGATGAATAGGCAATTTCTTTAGGTATAAACATTCTTATAATGCCGACAAAATTAAATTGTACATATTAAAATCAGAGTAAAGACTGGAAGAGGATAAGATGAAATACCAAATGAACTGGAAAAATAAAGATCCGTTAGTGCATTACCACTATTCCCATTAGTTATTAAACAACAGCAGAACTACACACAAAAGCAAAGCCAGCAATTCAAAAGCCACAGTCAAATATCCTGGTGTTCTGTGGTGACAGTTGTCTGAAGAATATGCAATCAGTATGACTGCCTTTTCTTCATTTCTATTGAGTTTAAGAAGAAGCTATATAAAAAGTATAACTGGGAGAAAGAATACGAAAATATTTTTCCTCTTTTGGAAAGATATCGCATTTTATTTTGGGGGGATATTTGGGCTTTTTACTGGAAAAATAAAAACGAAATCAGAAGGTATCATATTGGTGGGTTGCTTTTTGAACATCCTGAAGTGATAAAAGCAAAGGTCTCAGTGAGGAATTACAGACCATTCAAAATTATTTCACACCAGAATAAAGATTGATGATGTATTTCTGGCTATTTCTTATTCTTGATTGTCTAAGTAGAAACATACAAGCCAACTGCAGTAGAAGAAAACTGAAGGAAAAATTGACTGACACATGATGGTAAGTTCAAATGTGTGATTTGGGGATTTTAGGTCTCTTTCTTCTATTTGAAATAAGAAGTTTAATCCCATGAGAATGTACAGGAAACAAAGTGAGCTGACTGAAAATTTTCTACTCCACATTTTCTTTGACAGAAAGATATATTTTTGATTAAACAGATTCTTTTTCTTTCTTGAAAGTGTCTGCCTTCATTTAAAATGCAACTTCCTTTTGTCTGAAAACAGAAATTCATGACTCCTCTTTTATAGCATAAAAATGAAGCAAGGACTCTAATTTTGGTTTGATTTGGTTTTTTGATGAAGACACAAAACGTCAAGCCAAGTTTTTGCAGTTATCATCATAGTTTAATCTGTGATTGTTATATCAGGCAAATAGTTTTACACTGCTAAACTTTAAGCACGTATCCTATGTGATTTTATAGTGCAAACAAATAGCGCAATAGAACATAGGAGTACAAAAGGGGAAAAAGAAGAAAGAAAATAAAACAGAAAAGCAATATAATTTTTTAAACTAAAAATAAAAAGTATTAATAAAGAAAAGCTAAAAGTAATTAACCTGCTGTCTTTAATAATGAACATATGAAAAACATATGAAAAAATGAAAGTCTGAAACAATGTCAGCAATGTCATGGCTAAATATAAATGCCAACACATCATCTCACTAGTTTGTTCTAGCTGTGACAAAATTCACTTTTTGCATCCACTTTTGTTCAGTGCCCATAACAAATGTCTTCATAGGAATCCAGCTGTTGATTTAATTTTATATGTGACTACAGGACTATCATGGACACATCCCAATTTTAGGGTTCAAAAGGTAGTCTTTAGAAGAATATTTTTCTTACCTTTAAATCCGGATGCTCACTCACCCATTAATAGATTTCTTTGTGTCATGTCTTTATGTTCTTATCATTCCACATTTTTTTAATTCTGTGCATGTCAGATGAATGAATGGATAAGAGAGCTACTGTAGATAATACGAGGTAACATGTAGTGCACACAGGTGCTGATTGCACAGCATGGTTGGGAAGGTTCATATTTTTGCCTAAGGCAGTGCCTCTCTGCTACATTTTGCTTGCAGAAAGGTTCCTGTATTGGGTATGCCAGAGGCAATGTATGTTGTCCAGTACCCTGATGCTTATAAGAAAACAATTTAACATGTCTCAGGGTGCAGCTTCTCCAGGTTATCCACCTATGATCCTCTATTTAGAATAGGTCACATCCCTGAGCAATACACGAACATACTGGCTAGTACAGACAAATTAATGTTTTACACAAATGAATAGTTTATATACCAACAGTAAATCAAATTCTGCATGAAAGTGAGTTACTGTCATGCAGACAATCCAACTTTCTCATTAGAGAAAGTTTGTGCCATATACAATAAAATCTTTCCTTGATTGTTGCCTCTTCCCATAACTATGCTTCTTGGTTCTGTGTTCATTCCAACTACAACCCTCTTACTTCAAATGTGAATGTTTTAGATTTAGTGAGGAATGGTCACCTTTCAAACTGAGAGCATTCCCAGGGTTTCTGTCTCTGTCTCCCATTTAATTTTCTGAGAAGGAAATACATTGTCAATTTGAGAGGCTCTTCTGTTTGAAACAGCATTTGTGCACATGTAAAAAGTATTTTCAAACATTATCTTTCTTCACCTTACACATCATAAAAATGTAACTGTATAGTAATATGATCTGTTTCTATAGAGACCAAACATAGTAAATTAAGAATACATAGGAGAATTTGTAAGGAATATTTATGCCAAATGACCTTTCTGCTTCCCCACACTTCCTATCCGTTGCACGAGTATTTGACAAACAACAGGTTTGTACCTAGGCCTTGAGGTAATATCCAGTGGACAATCCTTCTTTCTTTGCCATTATGACCAAACAGAAACTAAGACAGTATCTACTCCACCCTCCTCTTCCTATACAAAATGAGCTCTATCTGAATCTTTATCTTTGTCCTAAAAAGCCTCTACTGATGCATGCTCACTACTTGCAATTAATTCCAGTGCATCATTACCTTTGGCAATGCCCAACTTGAATACTTTTTTGATGCAATGCCCTCTTTACCATGGGCCAGAAAATCATATTCTTTTTTTTTTCCATAAGCACTGCAGATTTTTGTCGTGGCCCCTCTTTTTATTTCTTTTTTTTTTTTTTTTGTGCGTATTTTCTTTTGTTTCATTGTGTTTTACCAGGATGTTCACCACACAAAGGTCACGCTGTGATCAACCTTGATTTTACCATGTGTACATAGCTTATTGCTGTGTCACAGACTTTAGAAGAAGAGCTGAACAAATCCTAACATAGTCAGAACACTTTCTCTTGCCCCCAGGCTGGAGATACACCAGGACAACGCCTTTTATTGAAGAACAGTAATATAAAATGTATCACGTCTTTTGAACTGACTGACATGTAGAATTTACCAAAATAGAAACCACATGTTTATAAAAATTTAAACCATGGAGGTGGCTGCACCAGCATTTTACTCACATCTGGAAGCAGCCATCTTTCACCGAGGCAGCTTCATAAATCTTTTGTGGGGCACCATCCTAAAATTCATTTTGCCTGGGCTAAAATGCAGTAAGATGTGCTGAAAAGCATACAGCTAATGTAGGAACATAATATAAAGAATAGACAAGAACAAAAGGACAGAACAAATGGGAGAGAAAGGAAAGCAGGTTTTGTCATTTCAGTGGAAATATGAGTGTAATTTCTGTTTCTCTTTTTTTTCATGAACTCATTGAAAGAACAGTATCATTGTTATCGAGCTTGTCTTTGAGCAGCATACAAGTATATGCTGAGAGTGACCAGATGAAATTGTACCTTCTTACTCAAAAAGAACTGTTTACTCCATGTATTCAAAACCACATTTTCCTTATTGACTACTTTTTTCCACCTGACAGCCCTTCAGAGTCAGAAGAGCAGTGGGACTGTGAGCAGGGCTGCTCTGCCTCATGCATCATCTACAGAATTGGTAACTACACCTGGATTTCATCAGCTTCATTGTTGGTGGCACAGAAGGCAGAAGCACTGTGGCTTGACATTTGTACTCCAAAGGGATCTGGATAAATCTAGGGAGCAGTACTGATATTAGGCATCTAGCATGGAGGATTGATTCATTCCTGTGTCTACCAGAATAGGAAATTCTTCAACTTCCAGATTGAAACGGAGGTAGGATTTCCTGATCTTCACCAGAGGATTCTCTGGGCCTCTGATTTAGAAAACAAGTCTAAGGTATGTGAGCACAAGGAGCACAGAACATGTTATATATTGCTCTTTGAGTCTTGATTGCTTTGCTGAAAAAATTCCTGTTGTGGAGGTATATCAGCAGGAAGCAAATGCCATGTGGGTTTGAGCTCTGTGAGAGATGGGTGTATCACATTCTGCAATATGGAATAGATCCATATTTTTATAAGGAGTGCTGACAAAGTTGGAGAGCTAAGCAGCAGGCCAGAAAAAGGTTACCCATGCACTTGAATGAGTATCCCTCAGAAATATATCCCTCTCATTACACAATTGGGAAGCCCCATTACAGTAGAAATTTCAGCTTCAGAGAGAGAATCCAAGGGAAGCAAGTTCCAGTAGCATCACACGGCTCTTCAGAGTTGAAGGTAGCTCTTCTAAGTAACAAAAGGGCTTTAGCTTTTCTGCTTTCTCAGCTGTTGGAGGCAGATCCCTGCCAAAAGGGCTAGCAGTTGGGAAGTCAGAAAAAATAAAAAAAGTAATATGCTCCTTTCAAACAGGTGCAGTGTGCCCGCAGCAAAGAGAAAGACACATGAGAAGAAGCATTTGCACAAGGAGGCATTAGAATAAAAAAAGGACTGAGCTGCAGAGACTGAAATATCTTTACAAAATGGCAGGCAGCCAGAAAGCTGGAGGATGGGGGATGACTGCTTTTTCTTATTTTTCACATTTTTGATTGAAGACACTTGATTCTGATTTCAGCTACGTGGTTACATATTGATGCTTAAAATGTGAAATCAGCTGTTATTCAGAAGCTGATTTAACAAGCTAGGCAGGAATATCTGCCAGCATAGCTAAGTTCAGAAATCAGGCACAGGTTTTCTGCCAGAAGAACTGGGAACCAAGAAGCCATAGCAAAACACATCCACACCAGCCAGTATATGTTGCTGAAGATCAGACCCATATTAAAAATATTTTCTCAAAATATAACAGGAATATGTATGTGTCTTTTAAAAGATTTTATTCAGTTTAAGAGAACACAGTTTTCATTTTACTATACAAAGGCTGCAATGCCTTTCAGTGGTTTTGCCCTTATGTACAACTGAGATCTTTCTGCCTGCAGAGCTCTAAACTAACGTAAAGATAGATGCATGTGTACAGGAACAAACAGATACTCCTGTCAAAGGATTTGGCCTTTGTTATAACAGGCATGAGTTTTCAGGATGTACATGCAACCATCTGTACCTTTCCTTGAAGTGCTTATCTGTGTGATCCTTCAAAAAATTAAGCCTATTTTTTGAGTTACACTGCTACATATTTTTCACTCATATGTAATTGGTGTTTAGAAAATAAAAGCTGTTATTCTCAGTTCCTGTCTCTCAAACAATTTAGCATTTTCAAAGAAAATATATACTTTATAAGTGAATCCAAGATCCCTCTAACTAAATATGTTCCATTTTTCTCACATCTTGAGAATTTTATTCAGCTTCTTCATTGACAAGCATAATGGAAAAAGTGGCACAGCAAGAGCTCTGCTTATTATTTGCTTTGATAGACATAACTGGGAGAAGATGTTCTAAGCTCCAAGTATCACAGGCAGCCATTTTAAAAGGTAATATTTACAGGATGGCTCTCTGAGCTAGAGAAAAGACAATTCAAAACTCCTATCTGATGCTATCCTTTTCGCTTAATAAAGTTTATTTTTCTGAGACTTTATATGATGATGCAAAATAAATACTGTCACACAACTGCAATTTTTATGTTAGAAATTTTATGTCTGTTCTCATTGACTATAGTTTCAAATTCTTCACATTTTATGACAATGCATATGAAGGTTTCTAACACAGAATCAAATATTTTTGTGATCTTTTTGTCACAATCTCATTGCCATAATATCACCACCTTTGGCAATCTTGTCTGACAGTTCATGAAAATGCCATCAAACCTATAAGGAAGGAGCCTTCAGATGCCAATACATCTTTAGGGCAAGGAGTCAAACTAACAAGTTTATTGTTCTTCAAGTGGTTGCATCCCCTTGGCATTTTCCCAGTCTTTCTCCTCCCGAACTTTTGTACACATTCAAGAAAGTAAAGATGACATACAGCAAAATTAACATTACTATGAAGATTTTTTAGAAGCCTTGATCCTGGATGATTTTGATGCACTTTATGTAGGCGAACAACTAAACTAATGATTTCCATACCTTTCTTCTCAAATAACATACTCTCTTGAGGTTAGAATTTTGTTTTTATTTGTTTTCATTTCCTGACTTATTATTTCGAGGAATTCAAAATGACCAAATATTAAACAAAAGTAGACACCTTCAAGAGTTTTTAAAAAATAGGACTAATTAAATGCAATTGTCGCATAAGAGAATCATCAGTGTATATTGTACAATTGATAGGCACTGTTAGGGAACACAATGATCCACAGAGCATGAAGAAAAATAATTGTCTGCCAAGGTCTACCCTGACCAGACATGAATGATGCCAAAAAAGATAAGGATATGAAATCTGTAATGTATACAAGAACTACAATATAAAAGTCCATCTCAGCCCACATGAATTTCCCAATAGCTTTTTGTCTAAGGCTGAAATAGATCAACTGGAATAAAGAAAAATTCACTTCTATTAACATTTTCCTACTTCCACAAGGGAAATACCTTCTACTCCTCTCAAAAGTCAGTCTGAAAAAAGGAGCAACACTTAACTTTTGTGTCTTGAAGACACACAAACGCTAGTGACTGATAATTATGTGCCCAGTGAATGACCAACAGTATATAAACACCAAAAGCACAAGATTCATTGGAATATCAGCATAAGAAAGAAACATTTCTGAGACAGAACACATGAATCATAAAGTTACTAAGATGCAGTTACTGACAGATATCTGGTAAAAAGTAAGATAATCCCCTCATTTATCATCTAATTGACTACATTCTGGTGTACTAATTAAGTCTTCATTGATGAGGGCCAGTTTTTGAGGGTACTGTGTGTTTAGGGCAGCTGTTGCAATCTTTGGCAAATGCAGTGCTGACCCAATGATTAAGTCTATTGTTCACAGGCACCTTTGAGTTTCCTAAGATTGAAGTTAAAAAGGGTGAAGCTGAGAAGCAGAGAGTGGAATAACAAAAGGAGATGGGAAGAAAGATAAAAACACCAGAGACAGATGAAAATCTACAATTACTTTAGCAACTAATTCATTACTAAGAGCAAGAATTTGCTGACAAATAAAGAAAGGTGACAGAAGGCTTTCTTATGTCACAATTTTGCATTGTAAAGTAATTGGAGGTTTTCAGGGAAAAAGAAAGAATAGATAAGCAAATGTTTCAAAGCTGAGGCTGCTGAGGTGATGGGATAAAAAAAATAGACATATTATTATCAGCCATTACATCGTTGTGTATAAACATGCTATTTGTACATGACTAGAGGACAACATGGTCTCCAGGGTCGTTAGCAAAAATGTAGTAATAAGCTGAATTCCAACTGTACACATAGTTACATAAGTCATTTGTAGCTCCTCCTGAGTTACAAAGATTATGCCTCAAAACAAAACTTAATCTTTTAAAATGTACTGCTGTATTATAAGAATGTACGTTGAAGTTCATGAACATACCCCACAGAATTAGGATGTGGATCACACAGTCATCCCTTAGGAAGGTCAAAGCTGAAGCTGTCTGTTTCACCATTACTTCAGTTGTTCCAGTCCCATCCTAATGGAAGCAGTAAGCTTTTCCATTCCTTTTAATTCTTTTATTCTTATTAACTTAATTACAATAGTGGATATTTGTTGTTGCAACCATAAAAATAACAGTGTCTGGAGACGCCCATGAACTTTTACAATCATTCTTTAAAATGTAATTGTATTAGAAGCATCCTGGCTCTCAGAAGGGTCAGGGCAGTGAACAGCCCCCCTGTACTTGGCACTGGTGAGGCCACACCTTGAATACTGTCTTCAGTTCTGGGCCCCTCACTACAAGAAGACATTAAGGTGTTCTAGCAGGTCCAGAGAAGGGCAAAGTAGCTGGAGAAGAGTCTTAAGAGGAACAGCTGAGGAAACTGGGGCTGTTTAGTCTGGAGAAATGGACTCTCAGGGGGACCTTATTGCTCTCTACAACTACCTAAAAGGAGGTTGTAGTGAGGTGGGAGTCAGTCTCTTCGCTCAAGTAACAAACGATAGGACAAGAGGTAGTAGCTTCAAGCTGCACCAGGGGAGGTTTAGGTTGGATATTAGGAAGCATTTCTTCACCAAGAGGGTGACCAGGCTTTGAACAGTCTTCCCAGGGTTGTGGTGGAATCACCATCCCTGAAAGTATTCAAAAATAGTGTAGATGAGGCCCGCAGTGACATGGTCTAGTAGTGGTCTTGGCAGTCCTGGGGTAATGGTTGGACTTGATGATCTTCAAGGTCTTTTCCAACCTAGTTGATTCCATGATTCTATGATTCTAATATTCTATGATTAAGGTCTTTCTATTGTAAGATTAAGATAAACTACAGTGTTGAAATAATTCTTACATCAGTTTTCAGTTATGACATTAGCAACTGTTGTGTTTAAGATTATTTCAGAAGGCAGTAAGAAACATCATTCTTCCATCTCAGCATTTCCCTGAGAAAATACAGCTTCTGAGTATTTTCTTCAGAACTTCAATTGTGATTAAGCTCTTCTGGGAAGACATCTACAGTACCTAACACATTGTGAGTGTAGTACAAGTTACCAATATTGTGTTACACATGACTAAAATAAGAAAGGGACTTTCCTTGAGGACACATTGATATAGGCATAAAGGAGAATTTGTACATTTTACTACTTTCAGAGAAAATCTTTTTTTTTTTTTTTTAACTTACAGAAAGACAGCAAAACTAAATGAAGTGAGTAGAGAATAAAAAAGTATGAGGAAGTGAACAAGGCTTTATATGTTCCAATTAATGCTGAGTAAAATAGGCTTTTATGGACCCAATGAGATTTTTGAGCTGAAACATGTAATCTAGTAATTTAAAATAATTATATATTTATATTTTTATATTTTAGGTTCTCTTGCACATGTATATAACAAACACATCTCACAAGCTGTTAAAAACAGAACATATCCACAGATAAGTGGAACTGATTGTGCTTTACTAGTTTCATAGTGGGTCTGTATGACAAGGAATAAAGTAGAGTGTCAAGTGGATCTTTGTGAGTAGTAGGCAATAGATCTCAAAACTAGTAATCAAATTAATCAGGTAAGTTTCTCCAAGGAATCATTTCAGCAAAGTAGGTGTTCAACATGAAAAGATGAGATAGTCAGCAAAGAGGGGATCAAGAGCTTTATTGAAATGTATAGCAGGATTAGAACTCCTTTAATTCCATGGCAAGAAATCAGAGCAGAATTTATTTTGTTTGGATATGAGAGAAAGTCTGGAGTTATAAAACAAATGAGGCATTAAAAGTGTTGAGTTTTGGTTAAGTAGTGTAAGGCTGTGAGCTGCCTAAGGAAAAATACAGAAGGAAATGTCCAACTCAAAGTTTTAGCAAAGATGGATCAAGATTGGACTTTGCACCTTTTCACTCTTCAGTACTTAATACACTAGAGTTTCTTTGCAAGTCACTTTAACAAGCAAGTTTTTATTTTTCCTTCTCATGTATCTATTTAGCTGCTTTGATTTTCTTGAGTGCATAGACCAAGTAAAAAGCATCATAATAGAAAATATTTATGCTGCTATGAGTATTTGAAATACAAAATTTTCAGATTAGAAAATCTGAAAAACACAGTAGAGCAAACCTTAAGGATGAGCAGAAACTCAGCAGTAATAGACCTATCACCATTTCCAGATCTCCCATGGTATTTGAAATTGTTTAAAAGTGGAGAAAATTAATAGCGTAAAACACAAAGTAGACAATTAACCCATGGGGGGAAAAAAGGCAACTGACAGTTTTTGGCTGAGAAATGCATAAAACAGATATTGTATAAAATTAAAGCCCCTCAGCCTTGCAACCTCCCCAAAATCCCAGTTAATACCTTCCATGATAGAGGCAGAAAAAGAATACTTAAAATAAATTTTATTTGTTTTACTGAAAAGATAGTCTTGATCTCTTTCTTAAAAAAAAAAAAAAAAAAAAAAAAAAAAGGAAGAAAATCTGGTATGCAGAATGTTTCTCTTTCAGATCTCTAAACTGACTTCATCCTGGTAAACTTGTCAACTAGTTTATGACCTGAGGAAAAAGCGTTAAGTGGTCCCCACTCATGCTTTCCTGGCCATATCACAAAAGCAGCTGCCCCACACAGCGTTCTCACCCCCAAAAGGAAAAGTGCCTAAGAAGATCCTGTGGAAGTCAGTGGGATGATCAAAGCTTTCCAATGAACCTTTCTGTCCGAATTGACGCAGAAGGGGCCAAGTGCTGATCAGCTCTCAGATTTTCATTGAATCATTCTTCAGTTATTTAGCGGATAAATTTTTAAGAGGACGACAATCAAAACCTGGGTGCAACTACAGAAGAGGATTATTCTTTCTGGCATTGTCAATGATTATTCAGATAATGATAGATGTCTCAGTTCTACTCCCATGACATTAACTCCTGTTATTCCTGGAACCTGTCTACTGTCTCTTGGCACATTAGCTGGAGTGTAAAGTTGCATCATTTCTTTTGTTGCATAAAATAAAAATCTTTCCCCAGATTTTTCCTAGGCAGTTTCTTTTCCAAATTTGCCAAATCAGCTGCCTCCATGATTCCCAAGCCAGGGCTGCTCAAAACCAGTAAAGACATAAGCAGAGCTTGGCAGCTCCTGAGGGGTTAAACTTAACTAGTCTGAGCTGAGCCAATTTCACTTTGTATGTTCTGCAGTGCAGTGAAAGTTAATTCATTCTAAAGCACAGAGCTTTCCAGCAACATTGTTAATATTGTAATGTTCCTTTGCTGCACTGTCCTAACTAGTTTATTAGATGAGAGAAAAAAACAGATATGCTGACAAGCAGAGTTGTACCTACCCACACTGGCAAAATATTTATTAAAATTACTTTAAATCATTTTCATGCAGAATTATAAGATTCTTTAAAATTCAAAAGTAGTCACTTATTTTGAGTAGTGTGATTGATTATATTTTATATAGGCCAGTTGTTTGTTTTGTTTTAATAAAAAGGTATGCTCTTCCGACTGTGTGATGATTTTTTTTCTCTTCTTTGAGCTGCAGTACAATTTCCTAAATTAAAAGGTAATTTGGTTATATGTGTGTACATTTAAAGATATAGAAAAATCCCCGTACTAAAATAGTAACATGAAGACAGACATTATGGCTGTGGTTTCCTAATAGGAAAGAAAACAATCCAATAGTCCTAGAGCGATTGCTGGGCAAAATAAAAAACATAGTTGATCCCATATGCAATAGCTATAATGAAACAAGAAAAAAAAATCATGAAATTTCTCTGCAGAATAGAGTGAAGGTTGACAGCACATTCAAAGTCTAATGCATTTACTGGGCAGTCTCATTCCTATCTGAGCTCTAGCAGTCAGATGGCAGCAGAAACAGTTTATTACAATATATAAAGGGCTTTGAGAAAGTCACCTCACCGGGTAAAATTTGGCAGTAGACAAGCTGAGAATAAAGGTTCCAAGACAAGATTTAACACCTTTTTTTCCATTTCACATATCACAACACTGAATTCTAGTGGCTTTTGCATTATTTAAAGCTCCCTTTGTGCTTGTATCTTGTTGCATGTTTAGATACCCCCAACATGTCTATGAGACAGTTGATTTCAGCCTCATTTCAAGGCCTTCTCCTGAGCTCTAAACACATTTATAAGAATGTAATTACTATGGCATCAATATATCTGCAAATCCACACAAACAACTAACATCTTGCTGTAGGTGATGAACTATTCGGCTTATCTCCAAGACAGTGGTGGTCATGACCTCCAGTGACTGAGCTTAGTGAAACCCACCACTGAGGAGAGCCTAGCACAAACACTGTACTCAGAAGCTCGTGTGAAAGTGAGACCGCAAGCACCAGTGCCATGGTTAGCAGAGATAGTCTCTGCTCAGCAGCCATTTCAGCAAAGGTCAGTGCCAAAATCAGCGCTGACTCCAATGGCCATGCTATCAAGCAGAAGGGAAGATGATCCAGACCAAAGGAAACCTCGTAGAGTGAAAAGTGGGGTAGCTGTGGTCACTCTTGTTCTTTGGCTCAGTTAGGTTGACATTACTATTACGGACATACAGCTTTCCTAAGCAACAAATGGTTTTGTAACATAATCCTTTGGTTTAGCACCTCAGAAGCAGTTGAGGTCCCATGTTAAAGGCACACTTGCAAGGTGATATTCGTATCTTTTTTTGTTTCAGATTTTAAAAGTTCAGCCAGATGATCTGTTTTGACTACTCAGGACACAAAGAAACATCAGATAATTTTATTCAAGAAGGAGTTCAATGGAGATTTTAAAAGTTTCTCATATCCATAAACCACTCAACTGTCTTGATTTCTCGTTGACATAAAAAGGGAATGGAAGAATTCTAAAAATGTTAAAGAATGTAATGCTAAAAATAAGATATTTTACAAGTAAAAAGATGTTAAAAATCAGATATGTGGTAGAAACTGCTTCCAGTCTTGAAAGAATTATCATTTCCCTGCAATGGAGATAAATTATCATTCTTTATCCTAAGGCATTTTTTAAATATGTCCATAAAAGCAAACAAAAGAGTGCACTATTTCAGAAGTAAGAGAATCAGTTGTTTAATTGCAAGAGGAAAATGAATTAAGAAGATAACTTTAGAAGAAAAGACAGAGCAGATGACAAAAAAGTTTGGCTGTTAACCAAAAGGTTGGTGCTTCGAGTCCACCTACGGCCGGGACCCTTCCTCTTTACTTCCCAATTGCTGAGGTGATGAGCTTGAGAGAGGATGCCTTCAGCGCCTGAAAGGGGGGAAGCTGGGAGTCCAGGAGCTTCAACTCAGAGCAGCAACAGACACCGAGGGAGCCTCAAGTCCTCAACAGGACTTGCCCAGGAGCCGGCAGCTCAGCAGATGCAAGGAGCTGATTCACAGGGGCGGCGCCAGGAGCAGCACCAGCCCTGACCGGGTAAAAACTGCCCGAGGGAGTGAGAGAGACCAATTGAGGCAGTCTGTGGGCAAACAGGGCAGGTTCGAGGCAGTTTGCATGGCAGTTTGCGTGAGCAGGCGAGCGGGATGGTGAACGCTCTCCTCATGACCAGGGTCCTGTCTGGGAGCTCTGCTCTGGCTGTCCCAGCGGTGGCCAGGGTAGGCACCCAGACAGAGCCAATGAGAGGGGAGGATGTGGGGCAGAGCTCGGGGTGTATAGAATGCCTGCACTGCTCTCCTGAGAGGAGCAGTTGATGTCATCTACCTGGACTTGTGCAAAGCATCTGACACTGTCCCATATGGCATCCTTGTCTCTAAATTAGAGAAACATCAATTTGATAGTGGACCACTCGGTGGATAAAGAACTGGCTGGAAGGCTGTACACAAAGAGCTGTGCTCAGTGGCTCAATGTCCAGCTGGAGATCGGTAACGAGTGGTGTCCCTCAGGGATCAGCACTGGGAACAGACTTGCTCAACATCTTTGTCAGTGACATGGACAGTAGAATTGAGTGAGCCCTCAGCAATTTTGCCGACAACACCAAGCTGGGTGGTTCCATTGATATGCTGGAGGGAAAGAATGCCATCCAGAGGGACCTTGACATGCTTGTGAGGTGGGCTGATGCCAACCTGATG
>JANRGW010042238.1:0-15357 GCA_024733675.1 Psilopsiagon aymara
CTCACTTGGAGTATTTTGTGCAGTTCTGGTGTCCTCAACATAAAAAGGACATGGAACTGTTGGAACAAGTCCAGAGGTTGGTCCACGAGGATGATCAGGGTACTGGAGCATCTCCCCTATGAAGATAGGCTGAGAAATTTGGGGCTGTTGAGCCTGGAGAAGAGACGGCTGCGTGGAGGCCTCATAGCCTTCCAGTATCTGAAGGGAGCCTATAGGGATGCTGGGGATGGACTCTTCATTAGGGACTGTAGTGAGAAGACAAGGGGTAGCGGATTCAGACTTAAACAGGGGAAGTTTAGATTGGATAAAAGGAAGAAGTTGTTTACTGTAAGGGTGGTGAGGCACTGGACTGGGTTGCCCAGGGAAGTTGTGAATGCTCCGTCCCTGGCAGTGTTCAAGGCCAGGATGGGAGAGCCTTGGATGACATGGTTTAGTGGGAGGTGTCCCTGCCCATGGCAGGAGGATTGGAACTAGATGATCTCAAAGTCCTTTTCTAACCCTACCTATCCTATGATTCTATGCTGCTCCCTTTAATTATGAGTATTTGAAGATGTTTTGATGAAAAAGAATTCAAAATTATTTTTAGTTTTTGCATGAAGTTAATTTGCATGTTATTGCATGCTGGGAGTTGTTTGTCAGTTTCATGCTTGATGATAAAATCACCAGAAGAGCTCAGAAAAAAATGTTCAGTTTATGACCAAAACATTCATAAGCAAGTGAACACAGGATGAAGAAAGGGAGTAGCTAATAATTTGTCAAGGGCAAACTAATTTCATGCTATGATGAGGTTAGTAGGTCTACTGATACAGGGGGTAAAGTTTTCTGCTCCTATGTTACGTAAGTTTTGGCAGTTTGTGAATGATATTCTTGTTGGAAAGATAAGGAAATGCATTCTTGAGAGTAAAAGCTTAATTAAAGCAAAGCTAAATGAAAAGTGAAACTCGGAGAATAATTACCTAATTTTATTGCTCGATTGAAATATACTGAGAAGTTTCTACAGGGAGTTGTTCTTGATTAAATGTTAAGTCTTCTCATGAATGATCTGAATGAGGGAATAATACTCCACGCAGCAAATTTGCCTATGACAGGAGATGGGGGGGAAGGCATCCTGAACATGTGGAAAGCTGAATTAGAATCCCAAATTATCTTGAAAAATTAGACAGATCATCTGAAAAATGTAGGATTAAGTACAATAGGGACAAATGCAAAGTGTTAAGCAGAAATAATCACCTGCCCAAATGCAGCGTGGGCTAACACAACAGACAGCAGTTCTCTTGAAAAGATCTGGAAATGGAAGTGAATAAAATTAAATATGAGTTGATGAATTATTACAAAGCTAAGTGACCAGCTAGCACGTATATGAAAACCAGAAAGCAGCATACAGAAGTAGTCTTCTAGTATTTTATACTGGTAAGGACTCATCTTGGAGCACTGTAGCTAAGGAGAACTTGAAAAATTGGAGTTATCAAGCACTCAAAAAGAATATGTAAGGGTCAGGCCAATAATTAAGATGTAAAAAAATCCACCCTGTTGTAAAGAGGAAGGGAAGTAATATGTCCTTTTTGTTCATAGCAGACGTAATAAGAAAGAACAAGCTAAATTACACCAGGGAAGAGTCAGAATAATTACTAGGAAAATCCTTCTAAACATAAACATAGTGAAGGTTGGGGAGGTGGTGAAGTCACCATTATTAGGAATATATCTTCACAAGTGACATGAATATTAATTGTGCCTTGAAGACAAACCAGATGATCTTTTACAGTCCTTTCCAGCTCTGCTTCCTATAATTTTATATCAAGGCAGGAATAGGTTTTGCAACTCTGCTTATCTCAAATGGTACCTAGTTCTATGGGGAGATAAGTCATAGGAAAAACCCCTAGTCAACAAAAGCAACACTTACACATGTACAAAAACTGGATTTGGTTATTGCTTAGCATTCTTGCTGTATGAATTGTTTTGTTAAACTTATATTGACTTACACCTGAAAGTAGCTTGAGATCAGTAGTTCAGATTAGTATAAGGATAATAAAATAAATTGTAACTTCCAAAGTGATTTGATCTACTTAAAGGTGAGTATTCAGTAAAATTCATTGTTACTCAGTGGCCCATGGAAAGTTTTGGGAAAAGAAAGGTGGCTGACTCACACCACCTTTATGTATACTCCTGTGTTTAAGGGCTGCAGCTGTGGCTGTAAGAGCCCCATGCAGAGTAATGTGTACTTTGGTACTGTCCATTGTGTCATGGGAGAGATGACTTGTATAAAGCCAGTCCATTAACTTTTTAAGTTAAACCTGGACTTTGTCTTCTGTCATCCCTCCAGGGCATCTTTTGTGTGATGCAAATGGAGTGATCAAGGAATGAACTCTATCAGTTTCATTCCTGCAAGCTCTCTTTTTTTGATAGGAACTTGATGTCCTGAAGCAGAACTTGAGCACTGTGTTCAGTCTGTCTTTTGTTTAGGCCTGTAATGAAATGCTAATTGGATGCAGTGGGGCAGAACTATTTGCCCTATCCAAAATATATATATTTCTGAATAATCAGGGAAGCTTGTGAAACTCTTCATACCTTTCTGCTCCTTGAAGTCTGTGGTAACTTTTGTATGCTGTTTTTTTCCAGCTTTATGTACCACATGCTATCAAATTACTGTAGCAGAGATTGGGAATTCTCTGTGTAGCAGGTCCCTAAAAATAGAGGTGAAATATGTAACTCATTTGAAGAACAATTTCTTCACTGATATCACAAGATCATTTAAAGTTGTTCAAACACGTCGGGTGAGTGCCCAGATGGTCTGGGTTTAATAATAGGGTTTTTTTTTTTTTTTTTCAGGAGATTTGGAAGTGAGACAGCTTACTCACTGTAGATGATTCATATCTTTATGTCCTAGCTTGAAGTGGTTCACCACACCATGGTCACAATGCCAGAGGTGTCAGATGATTGTCCAACATCACTCCTGGCTGTCAGACTGATGTTTTTTTTCAGCTTTCTAGAGTTTTCACAACTTACCTCTCCCTTCAAACCCAAACAGGTTAGGTTCCAGAATAAGCATTAGGAAACTGTTTACAAAATAATTAATGCATTACATTCCCCAACAGATTAAGCTCTTAAAGCCAGAGCTCTGGGGACTCAAGTGGAGAGATACTGTCCTTCTTATGGACTCTTAAAGCCCTTTTCTGTGTTCCTTTACAAAGGTTTTATCTTTTCCAGTTTCAAATATTTTTGTCTAGACAGCAGTAAGTAACTGGAATAACTTTCTGTCAAGAATGGTATAGTTAAGTCTTTCAGATAAATATAGCTGGATATTTAAATACAAAAATAAATGTCTAAAGCTCTACTTAGTAGTAGCATCTGTCTCGTGCTTGATGTGTACTTCTCAGAAATATTCTAGTACCTACAGAGGCTATATTTAAGCAACCTTGCTTCTGCTTTAGTTATCACATGTCATGTGCTGTCTATATTGTTGATTTTGTTGCTAAGCCCTGCTGTGAGTTCTTGTTTCCAGTGTTTCAGGTCACATGTTTAAAACAGGCCTTCCAACTGTTCCACACTATCCTGTGTGTTCCTATCTACAAAAGCTGATACTCTGGAGGCCGCCTTTTTCCACACTGGTCCACACTGGCATGAAAAGTTGAGTGGAAGGAGGAGTTAGGATTACACATTTTTTGTTTATGATAGTTGCAAGCTTTCCACTTCACGAATATCACCAAGAGGAAGCCTCAGGAAGCATTTATGAGGTGTATGTAGTCAGTGGATTAAACTCTGCCACCTTCCCCCTTTCCCAGATAATTGAAGCCATTGAGAAACAAAACCAAGAAAATATGATGAGCCTGCCAGACACCAAAGAGCAGTAGAGAGAAAAACTTCTGCTTTAAAACTTGCAATTTGTCTTTTTTCATTAGGACAGAGAAGGAAAAATTTGGTCTTGTGGACATTTCTTTGGAGGATTATATTTAGGCCCACTTGCATTGCTGCAAGAACTCCCCATACATCTGTGAGGTTTTAAGTAGCTTACAATATAAAGCATCAGTGACTTCCAGTGGGACTTGGGCTATCCCAGATACACTGTGTGCATGAGGACCAATCAGTCAGCGTGACAGAGCTTAATTTCTGCAAGTAGAAACCTGTCATTCACAGTGTTATGGAAATTACTTCTCCATGCCAAGAAACTTTATATTGCTCCATTAGGCACAACTCCATTCCTCTGATTCTCTCTGAATATTTTCTCTCAGTAGCTATGGGTAGTTTGTGTTTCTTCAGTGAAATAACTGTATTAATGTTTTGATGCATTATAAATCTTTTTTGGCAGCATGTTAACACTCCTTTGATTAGAGCAGCCACCTTTGTTTGTTTTTACATTTAGAGCAAAGAAATGCAAGCATCCTTACCATCAAGAAGGCTAGGTGGGGTAATACTGAATATAGGTTGGTTTTCATCTCTGTACTGCTGTATTCCAAGCTTATGTCTGCATGTGCATATTTTGTTCTCTGGTCCAGTAGAAGTTGCTGTTATTCAGGATGCAATAAAAACTGTTTTTTGAAGACTTTCTTTTGGGGCAATGAAGGGCAGAGGAGAGAAAAAAAAAGAAATCCAAGCTGAACATATGCTGAGGTTGACTTTACCTTAGAAAAGTTGCTTGGATTTTTATACCCCTGTACCTGGTTCATTGATTTACATGTCAGAAAGAGCTGGGTGATTTTGATTTACAGATTCTACATTGTTTAGGAGATTATACTCTAATTCTGCTTCTGCTGTGACTAGTCAGGGCATGAACTGCATTCATAATGACAGCCACTCTGTTTCTGAATTTAAGCATGCCAGGCAAGGAAGTCACTTCAAAGTAAAGCTGAAACGTGAAAAAGAAGTTGTGGAGGACAAAGCTCTTGGAGAAGGAAATTAGATTAACCTTGGTTTATTAAAGACTAGTATACACCGATGAATCAGTGAATCTAGGCACCACTAAGAAGGACGGTATGGAGTGAAAATGATATCTGGCTTTTATTAGTAGAGTTGGGGTGAAATAACAAATGTAAGAAAAGGGTAACTTGAAAAAGGGATCCCTTTTTATGGAAAAAGATTTTGCTGTCAGTGGTTGTTGGTTGTATGTGTATTAGAGTTGTGTTTAGGGTTTGCTTTGAGAACACACAGTGAGGATCCCCACTGCACTTTTCACTCTGCATATGTCTAATAAAAGATTCCCTGTCTTTAGTGGTTCACAGCTCCCACAGGGTGAGTTAAAAGGAGTTCCCACTTATGGAGAGCATCAAGGGCAGGAGCTTAACTGCAAGACTTTGAAAATATCCTTGAATTGACTTGGTAAAATGAAGTTTATGGATGCGCAAAGTGGCTCCAGGCAATACAGTTTCATTCAGATTTTCTTTCTCCCTTCTCAAGGCTGGCTGAGATCTTAAAAAAGCACTAGTTTATACCTTTGTATTTTAATAAAACTTGGCTCTTCCTAATCTCTTGCTTCCAGTCCACTCTATTTCACTATTTCAGCACAAGTGAAGCACAAGAAGCTCATGACTGGGACTCTGGATATTTTTGTAATAGAAAACTTATTTGCTATATTTTGACTCTTTGTAACCAAACATGATCATCTTCCCTTTGATATATTAAATGATTTCCTGAATTATTTCTGGGACTAATTTGGGGGTTGTTGCTTGCTCAAGAGTAGTCTATTATGTGGTCTAATGACAAAATGTGAGCAGATCAGGCTTGCTAGTACTTGCTTCTATTTTAAACAGACAAAAGTCATGTGAGGGCTGAGTTTCTGACACAATATTTACAATTATAAACTTTAAAGTTGCTTGCTTTGCGTTTTCTTTACTAGTCAATTACGAGTCTTTGTCCTGGTTTCAGTAGGTAAATTTTCACATTAGAGAGTTTTCATGTGAAAAATGCATTTTGATCAAGACATCTGTGGAAAAGTGACAGTGAATAAGTGATAAGGAAGGGAAAGTTTAACAAGGTAAAACAAACATTAAACTTTAAAATGGTTTAGTTTGTGAAGCATTAAAGCCGTCCTGGGTGTAAAATAATTTAGATCTTGAGTCACCAGTTTGGCTTTGTTCTGGAAATACTTAACTTTGGGGACTACTCCAAGATTTTAGTTTAGGTGTATGCCTCTGCCCTGTGGAATGAGCCCACAGTTATTTTGCTCACCTGGAGAGCTACCTTTCCAAGAGACGAAAGCCAAGTTTGTTTTATAACTTGGATATTAATGTGTATAAAGAAGGATAGATTTCTGTGGGAAAGCTTGATATAATCTGAAAGCCAAAACACTTCCAGCTGGATATGCATACATCCGTCTGCACACACACACGCTCTTTACTCCCTGGCAGTGAAGAATACACAATGAAGAAAAGATTTCTCTGATGTCAGCATTGTAGAGCCCTTTTTTCTTCCACTCCTTCGCTCCCTTACCCTTCAGTTTTGGATTCAGGGGTCAGAGAAGTTCTGGTTTTGTACTGAATTACAATGTTGTCACTGTTTTAAAAATTAAAATGCTGGCTTTTTTTCTCCTGTTCTACACAGTGAGTATCCCCACAAGTGAAACTATATGGATGCAACTGCAGCACCAAATTCAATGCTATCAAAAGCATGGTAGCTTTAAAATTCTAGAGATATGTAAAAGTGCTTAATCTTTTACCTGCAGTATGTGATATAATAACATTGATATATGTGGAGCAGGTTTTGGAGATTTTATATATGAAACAGTCTGTGTATTTTGAAATTTAATTCTTGTGAAATATTTGACATCCTGAATGGGCTAACTGACAGAGGGACACTAATTAGGGAGTTGTACTTCAGGAGGTTCGGATCATGCACCTTATACTGACATGTATATTGTCCCCCTGGTAGTAGCGTTAATGGTGCTTAGACATATGCATCAGAAAAAGAGAGTGTACCCCTGGGAGCTCTGAAATCAATCTCCTATGTAATGCCATTTTGTAATGCTCTAGAAGGAGAGGATTTACATGTTTTTCCATTTTTTAAGATGAGCATACATAAAATGTTCTGGCTTTGGAATAGTTTGACTCATCTGTTATTTTCATTCTTTAAAATCTGCAGTGAATATCTTCCCCTGAACCTGAGCTTTTCACTTAAAGTTCTCTGTGTTTACTGGAAATCTTGGGTAAATTTATTATATTCATCTGAACTGAGTCCTGTTTACCTTATTACAGGGATTATTTCATCAACTCCTGAAATGCAAAGCCCTCTATGGCAAGAAAGAAAGGCAGTCCTGTGACTGAAGCTTGGACCTAAAGGACAAGCTCTCTCCAAGTAT
Organism: Psilopsiagon aymara; assembly: GCA_024733675.1. Taxonomy (NCBI): domain Eukaryota; kingdom Metazoa; phylum Chordata; class Aves; order Psittaciformes; family Psittacidae; genus Psilopsiagon; species Psilopsiagon aymara. The sequence goes on from JANRGW010042238.1 coordinate 7,286, forward strand.
GATTTCATTCAGCTAGTAAAAGCGAAAAAAAAAACAGCCAACCAACAACAAAAAGATTAGTCTTAGGAAGACAGGTGAGCTCAGTTTTCTCTGTTCCTCCTCACTTGGGATCATACTATGCATATAATCAGACCATCTGCCTGTTCCAGACAGCATTCCTTTATGGCATTTCAACAAACCGAGAGCCCTTGGCCTCTGTTTCCTTTCCTTAAGCAGACTTTCCAAACCTTTTGCATGATCATAAATCTTAAGTCAGGAATTACTTTTAAAGCACTCATTAGCTGTATGGTTAGCGAATTCAGATAATTATTAGTTAATGCTGCTTAAGGTACAGAGTACTTCGCCACTGCAGAAGGCAGAAAAGCAAAGAACATGCTAAATCCAGTTAAAATTACTGGAGTCTGGCAAAATGTATTTGCCACATTTAAAAACACCTGGGATATCGATCTCATCCTTGAAAAATGTGTCGAGGGGTTTTTAACTTTTTCAAAGTTAAACATTTTTTAGGTCTGCTTGTATCCAAAAGCTGGTTCTTTCTGCAGTAGCATGTGTCCTCTGTTTGGACGTTGCTTCAACAATGAGTCACATTTCCAGGTATCGTTTCATTAACACCAGTTCCTGCCATGCTGGGGGTTTCCCCTCTCATCTGTTTCCCAAATTATTAGCCAGACCCAACCCTCTTCTGTTCATGTAATCTGAGAGGAGGCCCTGGACTGGGCTAGTACAGCTACAATATACTATTTATGCAATGGTAGCATTGCACCTACCCTGAAGAAGAAATAATGGTTATTCATTTTCTTATCTGACACAGGAACCCAAATGTTTTGAAGCATCAGTGAGGGAGGAGCAGCACCTTATTGTGATAAGGTGCTGGCAGCAGCGTTTAGTCAAAAGCTGTGCTTTGGTCGAAATACCTCCTGTCATCAAGTGTGCCTCACAGCTTTATGTGGCTTCTCTGCAGAAGAGTCATGCCAGCATTTCAGTAGTTGACTTGGAGAGAAAAGTGGCGGGTAGGCTTGAAAAGGTTAAGAATTACCAGAGTACCAAGATCCATGCACAGCACAGGCAAGACCCTTTGCTATTTAAAGAAAAATGTGGGCAGACAGAGACAGCATGTCATGGAAACAAGACATCAAGTTATTGCTCTACTGCAGCTGTAAATTCCGGCTGAATGGGACCAGAAAGAACTGAGGTCTCAACCTTATATCCTATAGAACAAGGACATGGAAAATGGAAAAATGGACATGTGATGTACAGGTTAAACCAGTGTTTTAAATGCGTACATGCCACCAGAGCCAGCTAGGCTGGAACCAGTTGTTATTTTATCCAACATTAAGGTTTATAAAATATGCCTTTCACAAAACTGAAGTATTTATGACAGCTCTTAACTGTGCAACACACATGTCACTGTGATAGGACTGCTAATGTGAACTTCATGATACACTTCATTTCATCCAGCTAATGAGAATAGCCATTACAGGTGTTTAGAAGTGTCTTTGGATTAGGTCAATGTCCATACTTCATATGCTTGCAATCTTCTTTGCAAAAGATTTTTTGGAGTTTTTTTAAAAACACATTTTATGTTTCTTATGGAATTAGAGCAGAAATGGTTATTTCCCTGTAGATGAGCTTTTCTCTTCATTAACAGTTTCCCATGCTTATGTTAACACTAGCACTTTTTCTTCACCTCCATTTACAGTTATTTAATCATCTGCAAGTATTGATTTTAATTTTTTTTTAAGAAGAAGCTACATATCCTTTGCCGCTCTGAAAAGTACAGAGCACTCCCCTTCAATCACATCTTTTTTATTTGTCCTTAACTTTACATCTCAGCAGCAGTCTAAAATGCATTCATTAACTATTTAGACTATACTCAGAGATGTGCAAGGAGGTAGAATGAGCAGGTGTCCTAGTGAGCCAAGGCTGACTAGTCAGCCAAGGCTTCTTGATATTTTGCTTCATTTGCGATGGTTCAGCATGAGCCATACAGATACCCATACCCATTTTAAGGGCCTTTGTAGGCACTGTTGGTAAATTCTGACAGAAAAAAAAAAGGTTATCCTGCTTGAGGTTTAAACTTTGCATAGGCTTTTTTTTTTTTTATTTTGTGCTGCTTACACACATATTTGTCTCAATATAGCAGAACAATGCTTTATCAAAGCAAGTTGCTGTATAAAACTCAGCTGGAAGCTACTTGGCCACTGCTGTGGTTGCTCTCAAGTTCCAGAGCTGCAGATGGAATTGGTTTAATGTAACATAATTTCCCAAGAGCATGTACTAGGACTTGTTTTTTGCTATACATCCTCATCTTCCAAATTAACCTGAAGACAAATGGGATCTGTTTATCTGCTACTTTGCTGAGACAGTATATTTGGCTGTCAGTGTAGCATCTGCTTTATATTTTGAGTAAATCTCAGTCCCTAAGGACCTGATTAACTAATATGAGAGAATACTCTGTGAACAAAAAAAGCCAATGGCACAATTCAGCATCCAGCATGGCAAGGGAAAAGTCATAAAAAAAAAATAAAATGAAAACTTGTGAGTCATGGTATGTTCAATATCTTGGTACATTATCTTCTGGTCCTTCTCTAGGCATGTGCCAGCCAGTTATGAGTACAGAATCACAGAAAACCTGAATAGCAGTAGCATGGATATCAACCCATATACCCACACTTACTGAGTGGCTGCAGAAGATGTGGGAAATTTTGTTGGTGTAAAAGTTGATTCATACAATTTTCCCTACTCCAAAAGTACAACAAACAAAATCATTCTAATATTTTTAGAATCTGTCCACTGAATATGCCAGGTGCTAAAAGACAATGCTCTTCACCATATTTTTATCAGGAAAACCAAATAGAGCATTTGAGAATAAAGCTTATGAAAAACAGTATCACAGTGGGCTGCAAGTAGATCAGCCTTTAACAGAGAAGACTGGCAACTGTTAACTTTCCTCTTCGCTGTTCTTTGAAAGATGGACTGAAACAGGAGTGGATGCACAGCTTGGTGAACTGTACTGCTATTCAGGCAGTGATGCCCACAGTTCAAATCATTACTGACCAGGCATGTACCTGGAGATGCCGGTGCAACTGAGCTCTTGTGTCTTGTACTGTGCAACATGAGAGAAAGGAAAGCACTGTGAAAATGAGTCTACAAGTACACTACTTTAGCTTAGCACTTCTGCATCCGTCACTTCAAACTTTTACATCGTGGTTAAAACTATCAATGACTAAGTCCCTAATTCTTCATGGGTGGCTGTATATGTGCCCAGAGTCTTTCATGGTAGCTGCTTCAAGACAAATCAACCAGTTATTTCTCAGGAAGACTGTAGCTTCCTCCTGCCTGCTGTTTACATCCCTGCCATTCAACTACAGGGTGAGGCAGGAGAAGGAAATGGTCTCACACTACCTACACCTATGTGACACAGGATGGTGTGATAGCCATAAATGGTTTGCTGAGGGCTGTAGTTAACAGCGGTGTCTGTTTTACTCTGACAAGGTGCCACAGGGGGTCTTCAGCTGCATGTTCTCCATAGGTGAAGGGATCAGGTGACAGGACCAGCTCCAAGTCACATTCCCAGTGCAAAGCTGATTAAAGAAAAATAATTTGAGAGAAATAAATGAAAAGGCAGAAACTGTGGGAAAAGACTACAGGTCCCTGAGCATAGTAGGACAAGTTTGCTCTTCTCTGTGAATGAACAGTGATTACCAAGCTGCTTTCTTTAGCAATGGTGATGGTGAGGAGATGAAAGTCATTTGCTTTTTGCCTGCACTTCTTACTGAGATAAAACTTTAGCTTTATTACAGATGTTGAAAGGTGTCAGTAGCAGCAACATCAAGAGCAATGAAACCAGCACCAGTGCACATTTTTGGTAATGTGGGGAGCAGATGTAGAAATTATTATAGACACCGTATTGATAATTAAAACCCCACAACAAACCCAATCAAAAAAAGTCCCCTTAAGGGAACTTTAGAAAAACCTTAATATTCCCGTATGGAGATAGGATGAGAACATTTGGGCTGTTCAGACTGGAGAAGAGAAGCTGCGTGGTAACCTCAAAGCAGCTTCCAGTACCTGAAGGGGCCTACAATGATGATGGAGAGGAATTTTTCATCAGGGACTGTAGTGATAGGACCAAGGGGTGATGGGTTCAAACGGAACCAGAAAGTTCAGGTTAAATATAAGGAAGAAGTTCTTTACTGTGAGGGTGGTGAGTTGCTGGCACAGGTTGCCCAAAGAAATAGTAGATGTTCCATCCCTCGCAGTGTTCAGGGTCAGGTTGTACAGAGCCTTGGGTGACATGGCCTAGTGCGAGGTGACCCTGCCCATGCAGGGGTTTGGAAATGGATGATCTTAAGGTACTTTCCAACCCAAACCATTCTATGATTCTGTGATTCAGTGAGATAAAAACACAGCTGTGGGTGACACAGTTTGGTCTCGATTACAGGAGGAAGTTGAAGAAAGTGGCTTCAACTCCAGGGTCTAATAAGCTGTGAAAGAGAAAGATGTGAAAGATATGTGCAATAACACATGACAGAATCCTTTGAGAAAGTTATTACTCCTCCTTTTTTCCTTTTGATCTGGAATGAAAGCAGCCTATTCTGTTGTGTGTGTATTTGCTGTTTACACTCCCTGGTTAATTACTTTCTATAGTTTAATGGAAATAAAACCTTAAATATCTTGTTTTAAAAGCTTATAGTTGCCATAGCAAAGAACTCTCAGTGTTTGTGCTCATTTGTACCTTTCCATCCAAAATAACATCTTTCAGAGAGTTGAAGAAAAAAAATATCAAAATAGACTTTAAAATGCTGCTCATGCTGAGACAGCATCAGGTAGGAAATGAAAGTTTAATGGTTCAAATAGGGAATATTTCTTCAGCTTCTGGGGTAAGACATGAGTTGCTCAGGAAGTGTGGCATGTTGCCAGAGCGGGGAGCCTCCAGGAACTGAAACAGAACAGTACTAGTGATCTTGCACTGCCTTAGATCAGCTGTTGGAGAGCAGGCAATCACTGGTGTTTCCACTGCTGTGAGAAAGACAAGAAAGAAGAATATGTGGAAATTGTCACATCAGCATTAGGCTGGGAATCTGCATCTCTGCGGTGGGAATGTAACATTTTCCAGGTTGATATTTTTGCCTGTAATGTTCTTTTATCGGTTGTATTTACAATGACACACTCTTTTCCCCCTAGAATTCTACCTATATTTGTTCATTTTCCTGCAAAACACCATCTCATTGTTATGTGATCACAGAGAGTGATTATTGCATTTCATGGGATCTGTCCTTTAAAACTACTTAACAAGTTTAAAGGCATGTTCTGTGGAGCTGCTTTCTCCCTGTTCACCCTGATTAATGGAGAACACAGACTAAGGAAGGCAGTGTTTTGGGCACCCTAATGTTAGTCACCCAGACGGGGTAGCTTCTCATTCCTGATTCAATCTGCTCTGTAAAGAGATCTGAACAGAGTGATAGAGAGCAAGTGTGTAGCGATTCAGCTGACTGATTGTTGGATACCTGCTCCTGTACTGTCTGGGTTGGAGGGAAGGCATCTGGGTTGTCCCTGCCTATGGGCTGTGTGAAGCCTGGGAAGCAATGCTTGCTGGGCAGCCCAGAATCATCCTGGGATGTTTATTACCTTCCTGGATACCACTCGATATATTTTTGCCTCTGGGTTGCTGGGCCAGCCCATATAAAAAAAGTAAAAATCCAGTTCAGATGTAGCTGAAAGGAAAAGGGAGATTAAGCCACACACACTGTGATGCTGCAGGTAGGTTCACAGGGCACGTGAGCACAGGGATGTTTCTGTTGGAGTAAAAAAGGAAGAGCCAAATGTTCAGTGGATTATGTGTTGGTTTAACTTGCGCAGTGCTGACACACAGTGGATGGAGGACTCTGCAGTACCTTTCTGAAATTCACTCCAGTAGGAAAAAGAACCAGCATTTTGAGTACAAGGATGGCACTCACCAGCCCTAGAAAGGGCAGCAGCTGTTGAACCAGCTACAGAAGAGGGCTAACCTGAAAACACTGAAAGCTGAGATTGAACATATGAGAATGGAGCAAAGAAGCAGCAGGAGTCAAACAAAAGGATGATGCACAATGAGCTGTCTTGAAGACAGTTCTCTTAATCCAGAGTGACCTGGGTTTGCTGCTAGAATGGAGAGTTTTCCTCAAAAAATATTAGCCCAGGGTATCTGATTCCATTTTCTTAATTTTCACTATGTTCATTTTTACCACAGAGGTATCCTGGTTTCAACATACTTTTACATCTAGAAAGTTGTAACTATCCATGCTGCTATATCATTGTCTTTTCGGAGAGGAAGGAGCAAATTCACTACAAACAATTGTTAAGCAGTTCTTATTCATACTGCCTTGATAAGAATTGCACAGCATGGACAACTCTTCTCACCTGTATAGGCATGATGCTGCCAGCTTAAATGGATTTTCTTCTGTTTTGAAATAAGTACTCCCAACGTTGGTGTCCATACTGATAATGCTACATCATATCCTAGGTGTCACAAGCATTTTCTGTATTCTTCAGAGATTTGCAATTAGTCATTCATACACAGGGACTGCTTAAGACAAACTTTTCCCCCAAAGCAGTTAATTCTTCAGAATGAAAATAATCAAATAATGAGTTCATTTCCAATTTTACATTTAATGCCAAGCATTTTTGGGGTAAACAAGATACGTTGGCAGAGCTCTGCTTTCAGACTACGCTTTTTATTAACTGGGAAGCAGGCAGTTGATTCTTATCCTCTCTATCAGCTCAAATAACTTGCACATATTTTAGAATGAAAGACTTTTATAAACTGGCTGTGGAAGCCCATCAGCCAGTCTTTCTAAACTACACCCAGGCCCTCCTAGCAAGAAGTTAAACCCCCCAAAGACCCAGCTTGGGAGTCTCCCACTTTTTTACCATAGTAACTTGCATTTCTGCAGCATGAAAATAAGATGCAGCAGAGATACTGTTGCTGGCAACTTCATCAAATCAAACAGGCCCTGTATCTGAGATTCTTCAGTCGTTTCTGCTGACAACGCCTTGGTAGCGCAAGGGAGCCCCTATTTGGCTCTATACTACTCCTGAGCCCATGTAAGCACCAGCCAGTCAGTATGCAGGATAGCAGACACTGCTGGGTATTTTGGGATTGACTTTTAAAGCAGTTATGAAAGGAGGTGAGAATATAACAAAGCATGGGACCAATATAAGTGTTGAATACTGGTTTTCTTCCCTAAAGCTCAGCTTTGGTTGGTCGCCTTGCTGTGGTTTTACAGACCTGCCAAAGAGAACATGATCCTGCCCTGAGTCTGGAGCCCCTGAAGATTTCAAAATCAATACTTCTTTCCGGGTATGAGAAGTTGAGAAGAGAGAAATTGAAAAGTATTTCTGTGGGAGTGTTGTTTATGACATGATGGGTCAAAAGCATTTAGAGATTATTCTTTAGATGTCCCAAATTTTAGCAAGAGGTTAAAGTATTCATAATCAGTTTTGATTATGGGCATTGTAGCTTAAAATTCAGATTAATGTCTTTTGTGCAAATGATATTCTTCCTATTTGTGCACAATGAACTCCAACATGTCATGAAGAGAGTAGTCATTCATAAACAAAGCAAAGCTTTGTTTTGTGTTCACTGTTGATCCTCTGAATTAGCTAAGTGCTTCAGCTGAAGGTAAAAAAAATCTCTGCACTGAAGAGCTAAAGAGCTCACAGTCTATGCATACAACAGAGTCAGGAGATGGGGGCAAACAAGAGGGGAGAATACAAATGGAGAGATACAGATCAGCACAGCCTAAGCATGGTAATCACACTGAAGTTAAGGTTTTAAATGAGTATTTCAGAAAAGGAGCATTTCAAGGTAAAATCTCAAAGAGAGCAATGTGGTTATTTCTGTGGGTATTTATTGTAGATGTTTATTTCATTTTTAAAACTAGTAAGGAGCAGTGTCAGAGAAAGCAGTTTGCCTGGATCCAGGAAGTCGTAATTGACCCCGGAATCATAGACTCATAGAATAGTTAGGGTTGGAAAGGACCTTAAGATCATCCAGTTCCAATCCCCCTGCCATGGGCAGGGACACCTCA
>JANRGW010042239.1:0-14902 GCA_024733675.1 Psilopsiagon aymara
AAGCACTGTTCCCAGGATGAAAGTCAGAAACACACTCTGTACCAGCTACCGAGGAGAAAAATGACTGCTCCTGCTGAACCCATGACAGTGTGTTATCAATGTTGTTCTCAGACTAAAGCCAAAACACAGCACTGCACCAGCTACTAGGAAGAAAAATTAACTCCATACCAGCCAAAACCAGGGCAAACTTTTACTTGTCATTTGGGGGAAATTAGGTCTTGAGAGCGGAGGCTCAAATCTGATCTTGTGGTGTCTGCCTGCTGGAGGTTATTGGGGGGAAAAAAAAAAAAAATAGAAAAAAAGAAAAAAGAATCCTTTTAGTCATGAAGGGTCCAAGAAATTGAAAGAGTTAATGGCTGGGTCTACCATCCTTGGAGTCACTGGGACATTTTCTGCTGACCTGAGTGAGCTGAAGTCAGACCCTGTGTGACTTGCGCAAGGTACCAAATGGGCTTGCCACTCCCCAAAATCAGTTCTCGCGTTACTTCTTCCCCTTTACCATTGGGTAAAGGAATGGTTCAATTCTAATCAAACTGCCCTACTTCACAGCCTGACCTCAAACGCCCCTGGAAGCCCAGATTCCCTCAGTTTGCTGCCATGTGCTGCAAATCTAACAATCATTAAAATAATTAAAAATTAGAGCCTCCATGTATCATGTTGTTGATGTCATTTTATCAGTCTAATCATAGGTATACATTTTACTGCAAGCTGAAAAAATATTGGGTTATTGAGGTTCCATTTTAGCTTTAGCTATGCATAATTTACTGTAGAAAAAAAGCCGGCTAGGGAAAGCTCTGAATATGTATTTTATAGGAGGAACAAGAAAAGTTTTTCTCGCCTCCTCTTACTGCCTCTCACTCATCGAGAGATAAAGAAATGACGAAAATGACACATGAGCTGCTGCAAAGCCTGAAAATAAGACAGCTTTTATTTTATATTTAGGAAGGGACATTAGTTTGTTCTGTGGCTATTTTTCATTTATTTTTTTTTAATCCTTAGACAAGGAGGCATTTAAAGTAGACATTTACCATGCCAAAAAAAGCAAATAAATTTCTTGCGTGTTATTCTGGGGAGGTGGATAATGGGAAAAGAAGAGCAAAGTGGGGGAGAGCGAGGAAAATAGGGGCACTTAGAGGAAAATGTATTTGTGTGGGTTGTGTTTAGCAGTTTGAGACAGGGAAGTAGTTAGTCAAATCTCTGCACATTTACACCCAGAAATAAAGAGTAGTCTTTCTTAAAAGGCATTACCTATGAGCCATTCTTGAAGCTAGTAATAGGTACGCAGGATTGAGGATGCTGCTGGCTGGAGGCTAAATGTGAAGTGATAATTGTATCCAGACCAAATGCCAAATGTGTAATCTTCTAGTTCAGCAGAAGTAACAGTCTTGAGGTTAAAAAAAAAGACAACAGAATGCTAAGGGATTTTTTTTTTTTTTTTTTTTTTTTTTCCTAAAATACCTCTATAGAATTAATCCTGCTCCTTACAAACAGTTTTGACATAGGTCTTGGACATGTGCTACAGAAATAAGAAAGTAAAAGCCGCCAAGTTCATGCTTTGAAGTTCACTAGGATTAACCATACAAGAGCAAATTCCAGGAAGAGAAGGTAATCAAAATGCAGGCAAGCAATTAGATCTGCATATTAAGTATGAAAGTGCATGGTGCTGGTTTGCATATGAAGCTAGTGCAGTAACCTTGCGCTCCCAGAACTGCTTGCTGAGGTTACTGGGTAAAAGGAGCTCAGAGGACTCACCTTCAGAGGGACAAATTGGTTCCCTTTGTCTGTAATCATAGTACAGTTCTGTAAATGTGCCTGATCATGATTAGCAAGCACACTGGTGACAGTGGGCAGCAGCAAGCCCTGCCCGGGGTGGAGAAAGCCTAGCCAGGTATGGTGGGTATCAGGCAGGGCTGTGGGAGCTGTGCAGAGCCAGCAACAGCCCTATAGTGCTGTCTACCACCCAGGGTGGATGTGGGATGCCTGAGTGATGGGATATGGAGAGGTTTGCAGGGCAGCTGCCCACACCATGCTTGACTTGCTACTCTCCTCTAAGTGGCTACCTGAGGAATTTTACTGAAGGAGAAGAATTCTAATTTTGGAAACCAATGCTAGTGGAACACACTACATTTTATCTGTAATTATTATTATTAGCCTTTTCCTTCTCTAAAATTGAGTACTGTGATTTTCAAATACTCATGAGACTGCATTGGGCTCTCTCCCTTCTCTCTGATGTTCCTCACTAGCAGTCACCACACATCTGGGAAAAGGTCTGGCCATTTAGGCGTCTATCTAGGCATGGTATTGTCCATTATGTCCAGTATAGTTCATGAGTTTTAAAGGTAGAGTTACCTTACTTGTAAAGTTTTAGTTTAGAGTTTCTATTCTGTGCCCATCATCTCCTGTCTCCCTTCAAAAGGATATTTATCCTCACCCCCTTGAGAAAGATCATGGACTTTTAGTGAGAAATAATTAACACCACATATTCATCACACTCAAAGATCATTTGACAGTTTACATGACATGGCACATATGAAATAAAATAAATGTCAGTTGTCCTGTCCTTAATTTCTTTGAGTACCTTTAATCCTTCCATTTGTAAAAGTCCTTGAAGACAAGGTCCTCACTCATTCAAAGCTTCTTTTTTTTTTTTTTTTTTTTTTTCCAAGAGCTTGATGATGTAGGGAGTAAAGAAAGTGTGAGAAAAAGGTGGGAAAAATGATCACCTCTAAGGCAAGCAGCTTACTATTTCAGGAGCAAGGCAAAATAATTTTGGATGAGCATCAAACATACAACACAACCAAAATGTTCTATTTTCCCCCCTCTAAAATACCATGTTTGACAAAGCTGTCCCTTTAAATCTACCCTTAACTTTCTCACTTCAGTAAGTTTCAATTTGTTGTATTTCTCAGCCCTGTGTGGTGGTGTGGGTGTCAGAAATATGCAGGTGATGTCATTTTTTCATTCCCTAACCCAGGGTTTAATTGGCATCATCATTCCACAGCCCTCCTCCTCCCCTTCTTCCACCTCTTCAGTTTAAATCTTGTCCTTCTAGGCCTTTTGGGTCAACACACTTCAAAAATGTGTTGTCTTCGTTATTTAAAGCCTTCTCTAAGAAAGGGAAGCTTTGATTTTTACATCCTGGTTGGTACGGAGATGAAACATATGTCCAACATGATTTTACTTTAGTAATCCTATCCAGTGATAATCTCTTTGGCACACAACATAGAGGTGACACAGTATAAGTGATAGGGAGCAGACTGGTCATCAGTATTCTTTGAATTTTTAAGATTTGTTGCCTTCATTTTATTATTTTTTTAAAAAGACATATGCCTTATAAATTATGTCTGCATAAAATCTGGTGCTGGAATAACAAATTTTAATATACCTGTATTAAATAAATCATGGCAATAAGCCCCTGGATGTTTTGTTATACCTTTAATCCACTCAGCAAAGATTCCAGGGTAAAAAGTAAAAGTTTTGCCTTTTTTCCTACAATGAGATGTATCATGACTAGAGGAAATGCAAGTTCAGGGAAAAGGAGGTTGGGAGACATATAAAAGGAAAAGGCAAGAACTTATTTATATTGACAGAGAAAAGGGCTCAATAGCCTGACTCCTCTCTTCTTCAAAGGATCCTCCTGCTTTTCCTGGTCCTAGTATCCTAAAAGCTCTTCTAAAAAGAGAAAACAAAAGCCCTAGGACCAGCAGTGATACATGGACTACACCATAGACGCATATCCTTGGGACTGTACTGGCAACCAAAAGTCAACATCTGATTCAAAGCTCTTCCTCTGCCTTGTCTTTACCAAAGTAAATGGGAATGTGTGAAGTATTCAGCTATCATTTATTGTCCCCAGCTTCATCTGATTCAAATATAGACACAAACAAAACCACCTACTGATTTCAATGAAGCTGTGACTGTTGTGCTGGCTGGGAGGTAACAGGTAGCATCTAAACCACTGGAGTAACTCAGGAACATAAGTCAGCCTTCTTGAACACCAGGCTTTCAGGCTTCTAAAATTGTTAGGCAAAGCCACAGGCTACCCTATATTCTTTTAGCTTAGTATCTGCCTCATTATGGTTACATTGCAGGTACTTGTGCGTGGTTACTTATTCAGTCAATTAATGAGATGAAGTAGAAATGTGAGTGAGAGCATACTGGGTAATTCATAGATTGAAAGGCTATACTGAAACACATCTGGTTATAATTAAGGTTAACTGTAGAATTTCATCTGGCCAAACATAATTGCTCACAACTCAATGTATCTCAGCATTAGTTATTGACACATATAGTATATGCCCATTGCAAGCAAGGACAACTTTTAGATGACTTGCAAGAAAAAGCAAAGAGCATGCTTACAATGGCTGGGGGAGAGGATGAGGAGGGGCAGAAGAAAAAGAATTTCAAAACATAAAGTATTGCTGTTAATTAACTTCACATGCAGTTTAAGAACCCTTTTTTAAAAAAATACTAGAGCAAGTTTTTCTTTTACTTTCTTCTGAACTGTCTCTTCTGACAGGTTAAATGCAAGTATACTACATAGTTACAGTGATTATGGCTTTGTCTTCTATTGTGATCAGCTAATACTATGGATGAGAAGAGTTAGTGAAAAGAGAAAGGAAAATAATTTTAGTGTGTGTGTGACAGGGATCAGTAGAGGTGACTGATAGTACACACAGGAGCTGGTGATTTGCTAGTGTTAAACCAATGTTGAAGCTGATTAGGTTTTGCCTGGAAGTGGTGCCTATGTGTCCAGCTGCATGAGACAAGTCTTCTCCAAAAGAAAAAAAAAAACAACTTTGTAAAATGTGACTTCAGTAATGTTTGTAACCACTACTCCTTTTACCATGTTACCGCTCCATCTCCTTAACTATTACTCTAATAAATGTTGTGTTTGTGCAGCCATGTGTTTGTGGGTTTCAGGCACAACAAAACTTGAAGCCTTGGTCCAGAATTCATCAAAAGGAGTTGGAGAGAGAAAATTCTCAATTGGAAATTGCTTTTTCACTAAATTTTCCCTTTCCAGAAAAGGCTGACTTCCCACAGATGCCATACTTACGGTAGGCTCTGCAAGGATGCCAGTTTTACTGAAAATTCAATCACTTTGCTACAATAGAGGCTCAGCAAAGCTGCCATCCACAGCAGCACCCAATGCAAATATTGTGTGACTCGTCAATTATTGTCAAATGAAGTTTTGTTTCTAACTTTGAAAAAGATAGAGATGATACTATAAGGGCAGCTGAGCAGATTGAGACATAATGGTGAGAGAAGGGAACAATTACAACTCTTGAGTTGTACTGAGAAACAGCTGGGCCTATGCTGCTTTTTTCTTAAATATTATCTAGACTCCTGCAATTTTGTTCACAGCACATCTCAACATAAGGCGCCATATGGCAGGAGATGAGTGGGAGAAAATAAGAACACGTATGAGACAACTGTCTGTATGGGTTCCCCTTTCTAAGCCACCCCAGAAGCACTCCAAGTTGAAGCTTCAGCCTTGGAGACAACTGAATTTTACTGTAGACTTTTTCTGGTATCAATCAGCTGAGGTGTTTGGGTGGCCATCTGACACATGAATATATTAATGAATACTAAGATTATTCCAAGCCTGTGTCTTTTAGGAATTAAAAATCGGCAGGATGTTTCTCAATACTGTTAGTTAGTACAGAGGAACTGGAAGCTTTGGATCTCAGATCATTACTGCAGGTAATGGTACCAGTCTAACTGCACTCTGTTCCTCATTCACATATAAGCCACCCATCCAATGTATAGGGATGAAACTGGGCTGCAGCTTGGAGTTCCCTGAAAAGCCAGATGAGCATGGGGAAAGGCAGGAGCACTCAATCCCCATCCCTCCCTGCAGCACAGGAACAGCTGGGCCACAACTGCCAGCACTGGACTATGCTTTTATTTTATTTCTGTCCTGGGTTCAGCTGTAACAGTTATTTTTCTCCTTCCTAGTAGCTGGTGCAGTGCTGTGTTTTTGACTTTAGTCTGAGAACAGTGCTGATAACACATGACTGTTAGTTGTTGCTAAGTAGCGCTTAGCCTGATCAAGGACTTTTCAGTCTCTCATGCTCTGCCAGTGAGGAGGAGCACCAGAAGCTGGGAGGAAGCAGAGACAGGATGCCTCACCCAAACTAGCCAAAGGGCTATTTCATACCACAGCATGTCATGCCCAGTGTATAGATGGGGGAGGAGTTACCTGGAAGAGCAGATAGCTGCTCGGGTCAGGCTGGGTATTGGTCAGCTGGTGGTGAGTGATTGTATTGTGTATTGCTCATGTTTATTGAGTTTTTTTTCCTTTCCCTTTTTAGTTTTATATTCTCTCTTCTTGTTATTTCCCTTATCATTATTATTAGTAGTAGTAGTTTCATATTATACTTTAGCTATTGGACTGTTCTTATCTCAGCCCATGGGATTTACATTCTTTCCATTCTCCTCCCCATTCCACCCAGATGAGCCATGCTGCATGCCTTAGTTGAGGACTCTGCTAAAGGCATAGCCTTCCAGGTGCCCAGGTGTTGCACACGTGTATCTGAGATAGTCTGTGCATCAGTTTGATAAATGTGATCTCTGTGGCCTCTTCTGTTGACACGACTTTAAAGTATAACATTTAATAATGTTGATCCAGTTGGAAGCTTTAGTGGATATATTTCACAAGAATACACACACACACACACACACACACTATTTCATAATTTTCAAGGAAATAAGAGTCTAAAATGTAGATAAGTCAATTCCCAACAGAATCAAGTGAGTGCCATGACACATACCATAGTGTTGAGCAGGAAATGTTGTATGTAGTTTGAATCTAGAAGCTCTTGCAAAAAGCAACACACTGTAGGGCCTTGATTCTGACACTGTGTCATGGTTTAAGCCCCTCACACAGTTCTCTCACTCACTCCCCCCTCTTTCTTCCCCCAGTCCCTGGGGGATGGGGAGGAGAATCAAAAGAATGCAACTCCAGCAGGTTGAGATAAGAACAGTTTAGTAACTAAGGTATAACACAAACCACTGCTGCTACCACCAATAATAATAATGACCAGAGAAATACAAGGAAAGAGAATACAATCTCTCACTACCTGATACCAAGCCTGACCCAGCAGTGAATCCCTTCTTCTGGGTCTCTCCCCTCTGTTTTTCACATCCTGGGCATGAGGTATTGTGGTATGGAATACCTCTTTGGTCAGTTTGGGTCAGGTGTCCTGTCTCTGCTTCCTCCTGGCTTCCCTTCCTTCCTGGCAGAGCATGAGGCTCAGGAAGTCCTTGGTCAGACCAAAACGTTCTAAGCAGTAACTGAAAACATTGGTGTTATCAGCGCTGTTCCCAGGCCAAAAGTCAGAAACACAGTGCTGCACCAGCTACCAAGAAGAAGAAAAATGACTGCTACTGCTGAATCCAGGACACACTGCTTTTTTATTTTCCATTATTTTTAGGTAGAGCAAATGTTTTGACATTCAGTGCTCAACAGAAGCTAGGCTACACTTTCAAATTAGGGAAGTATCCTAAATAATCCACTGCTTCCTAACACAGAGCAACCCTACGTTCAGATCAACTGCTAGAGAACACCAGTGGGTAAAAATAAACTTCCATTTTCTGCACTTCAGGCTTGCAGACTTTTTGTTGTTCATTTTAGAGAGGGCTGGGGATTTTTTGTTTTTCTTTTTGCAACATGCACATTACTGTCAGTTGGAATACTAATGGACATCTACATAAATATCATCTCCAAGGCTGTTCAATGAAACTATCTAAGGCTGATGATTGTCTTGAAATTAGCTTGACTCACATCTGAAAATTGCCGGTGATTAGCTGATTATGGTTTGAACTGAACTCAGATTGCTACAAAAAGCTACAAAAAGTCATCCTCAGATGCATTCTAGTAAATGATACCTCAGCTGCCTCAGTCGTTGCCAGCACTCGCATTAGGATTAAAGGTCTATTACTACTATTACTACCTCACATTGACAGCATTCATTTTAAAATATATATTCTGCCTGGGGAGAATCTGTCTCCTGGGAGAATTCTGTCTTTTTACTTTTTAACCTATTCACTAGATGAAAAAAAAACCCCACCAAACCTGAAATCCAGAACAAATTAAAGCATCCTTTCTGTGTGAGAAACTTGTTTCCCCTCTGTAAATACAATTATCCTAAATGCAGAGCAGCTCAATCCTGGTGCCTTACTAGGAATCATCCCTTCTATACGAGTAATAGATGAGATTTAAAATAAATTTTAATATATCAGAGGCTAGCAATGCTGATAGATGTCAGATCTATCAAAAGCCAAAACAAAACCAAAACCAAACCACACATTATTTTGTCAGATCCTGAAAAATAGGGTCCAGTATGACATGTGAGTGTCAGTTTTTACAGCACAGATGTAAAACAGGAGAGGCTTCAGCACCAGTGCACCATCATAAATGACTGGAAAAGTACCTTAAATGGGGAGGCGGTGACATCTGCTCATGGTAGTAAATATGGTTTTTAAAGGAGAGTGGCACATGTCCAAGACAACAGAAAAAACTGC
Source organism: Psilopsiagon aymara (assembly GCA_024733675.1). Classification (NCBI taxonomy): domain Eukaryota; kingdom Metazoa; phylum Chordata; class Aves; order Psittaciformes; family Psittacidae; genus Psilopsiagon; species Psilopsiagon aymara. The sequence continues at coordinate 8,530 of JANRGW010042239.1, forward strand.
TGAGCCTTAGTGACTCTTAAATGATTAACAGAAAAATATTTTTAAGAGATAAAAAATAGCAGAGGAAATTCAGTGACAGAAATGATCCTAGGAGACCCTTCCCACCCTCCTGCAGTTTTTGATATGAAATTAAAATTCCTGTATCATCTCTAACCACCAAGAAATTCCATACCTGCAAGCTAGCATTAAGGCAGCATCAACACAGAACTAACAGTTGAACAAGAAGGAAGGAAATCTGATGTTAGGACTCTTAGACCATGGACAGAGCAGAAAGAAAGGCCATCATTAGGCATTATATAAATATCTGTTTTGCTTACATCATGACTACTGCTTGTGGTGCCACCTTCTTCCCTCTTCTCCTTCTTATATGAGGGTATGGAGAAAATAAAGGGGTACTAAGGATGACTGGATATCAACCAGCTTCTTCTGAAAGGACTAAGTGAAAGAGACCACTCTGAAGTGTAATGTGGCCAGGTAAGGCTTTGTAGAGTATGATAAAATCTGGGCAACAGGCTACGTTGCAAGTCAGGAATAGCCATAGTTATCACTAATGCAATGATTAGGAACAAATGAAGGAAATAGCAGATGGCTGATTGATTGTTTCAAAACAAAAGGTAGTGTTTCTTCTCTTAGCATGAATTTATGCTGAGAAAAGTCTTTGCTTTAAGATATTCAATGGATGCATAGAATCAAAAGCAAACACGACACAGCCATGGATGGAAATAATCCAGTGAGGACAAAGAATTAAAAAAATTGTACAGGTGGCTAGGAAATTAGCTGCTGTGTAAAATCTTCCTGGATGTCAGAGTACTCTGGGGACATCAGTCTGCACTTGCTTTGTTCCCAAGCAGGTATCTGCTAGAGATATGTTAAAGGGCATGTTGAGCTAATGCAGCCTGGCCAGACTCATGCTCTCCTTCAAACCATTTCTGAGGCATAACCAGCAAATGAAAAGGCTTAAAAATATTAAAAGTTCCTAAAATTATTGAATTCTGCTTGAATGGAAACAGTGCTTGCTGATATAAGATTTGAGGAAAAATATGTGATATCTGTGCTGTTAAAAGCCAAAGATATAATTAAAAGTTAAAAGATACATTTTATAAATTTGTTCATGCTATTTAACACCCAAAACTGAATGCTGACCTTAGTTATGTAGTATATATTTCTTGTCTGACCGCTTGCAACTAATTACAGTGACTAATTATTTAGGCTTTATGAATAATTAAAGTAACTACTAGAATCTCTCCCACTACATTAAAGACAATGAGGCTGTCCTCTGGTCTCCATATTTAAGAAGTAATTTTAAAAATCTTTATATTTCTCTATATGCTTTCAAAAGTTTCATAGTCCATGCAAGAGCAAAACACAAAAATCCAAACCAAACCAAAACACAACAACAATGACAAAAAAAACCCCAAACCAAAACCCAAGGAAGGAAGCATACATCTGTAATTTAAACAACTGCTTTTTAAATTTTCTTTGTCCTGATTAAAAGCTAAAGAAAAATCTTGCAACAAAGATGAATCTGACATTCCCAGGCCTTTCTGTTGAGTACCATAATGGGAATAAACTGATAGTTTATTACTTCTTCATTTCAAATTAATGTTCTTGAGTACAGGGAAGCCTTAGTGTCTTAGGTCTGAAATGTTCTACGCAAAGAAACCTACAATTAGAATAACAGATGGATTATTAGAATTCACACCTAACTCCATAGAAGTCAAAGAAAAAAGGCAATACTACTATGGCTTTCTTCCCCCAATGACTTTCCTTCATTACCTTATTAAACAGGAGAAAAATGAAAGATCCAGATTGAGAAATCTCAGGTAATCTGCAAAGAATATTAATTTTCATGATGGCTTAAATGACTTGCTATTTTCATCTCTGATTGAAGTCTGACTCCTTTTTTCACTGAGAATGAAAATGGTGCCTGAGCAGGACTGACATTTCATCCCAAGGGCTTGGGGAAAATCTGCAGTGAGTGCTCAAGAGCCCCAACTCCTGTACTTGGTGGTTCAATTGAAACTCCATAAAAACAGTTCTGGAGCATTTCTCCCTGTGCTGACAGCTAGGCCATTCATCCTGTGCTCACCCACAGGGTGGGATGAACGATAGCCCTTAAAAGCGGGTTAATACACCAGTGCGTGTGTCTGTGTGTGTCTATGCGTGTGCATAGGGTGCTCATCTGCAGGCACTGGAGGACACCTGGCTTCTCTGGAGCTTTTACTGGCTCTAGAAACACAGCTGCCAAGCCACAGCACTGCAAAGTCTCCAGGGAAGTGCCTTGTCCATGAAATACCGGGGTGCTGAACTGGCCCTTAAAGAGATAGCGAGAAGTTGAGATTCTCCCCAGTACTGGCATCCAACTCCAGTTCTGTCAATACCAATCACAGTACATTAACAACTAAGATAGGATGGCAGCCATTCAGCAAGCTTAAATATTTAATTTAGGAACAATAGCAGGTCATTTAAATAATTAAATTCAAATGAAAGTTCACAACAGGACTCACACCACCATAATGTTTTCATTTTATTTGACATTCAATGTGTGCATCAACTACATAAACTAACAACTGTAGATGCTTAATTATTTCTCCCTGCACCTATGCACCCACAAATATACCCTGACCAGAGTTGTGCAATGCTGTATCATTTGCTTTGGCCAGAGTTCAAAAGAAAAGAAAGAAAACAGCTAAAAAACCAACTAGACTACTGTTGTTGTGCAGCCTGCTCTTGGAGGACCACCCCTTGTCCTTGCCCTGGGATGACTCAGCTTGCTGGAGGAGTGCATGCAACAATTATTGCTATAAGTCACCATTACTCTGTACATGAAGGCAAAGGGAGTACAGCCTCAGGTGCCAACTGCTGAAGTGGGCAAAACAGCCCTTGACACTGCTGCCCATGTGGTTTTTCACACAGCAGTGCCGAAACCAAGGATGGCTGCTCCATCAATGCCTTCTTGTCAAACTGTGTAGAAGTGTCTAGGAAGCATGATGAGGTGCTCAGCAGGTGCCAGTTTGTATGAGTGTGCCAACGCTCAAAAAAGTCCAAACTAAAATAATTACTGACCAAAATCTTTACTGAGTTTTAGATTCAAACAGATATGATATGAATACTGTTGATGGCAGCTAAAAAGTATTATATAAACATCGGATATTTATATATGCTTACTCTTTCAATGTGCCTAATTACTATTTCTTAAACAACTACTTGGTCTTAGGTAAATAATGTTTAAGAACACGTTTCCTTAATTATGAAATAAAACACACACACACCAGACTACACTGGCTGTGCAAGAATTTTGTGTCTCTGGGATGGGGGCCATGGATGTGGATCTGAAACATTAGCTACTTGCAGGTCAGAAGGTAACCTTTTGTGCACCCATTTGAAATACTAACTTTTAGATCAAATGGCAGCATGAAACAGCTGTGGACTGCAAGTCTCGTAGCAGCTACTAGTGACAAGCTAATCTAAAGGCTAATGAAACACTGAAGAAGAGCCCTACAATGCCCATAGCAAAGCTGCACAATAAGATGTCAATCTGTTCACATCACTTGCAACTCCTAGCTCATTCAGGTACAAGGACTAGCTTAGCCACTGCTGTCATGGCCTGCTTACTTTTCCAAACATCACTGCAAAGACCTCAGTCTGGACAATCCCTGGTCTATTGGGTCACCGATTTACTGGGTGCCATCCTTGCTACATTTAGAGAGCAACTGGTAATCCAGCTCTGTTATAGCTTCATGGCACCTCAAGAGGTTTTTGCCTTAGTGGACACTTTCACCCATCTTTAATGGTTGCTACTCTGTCAATGCATTCTGCAAAGGGGCCCTTTATTTGCTGTAAATGGGTGATGAGTTAGTAGGAAATTTCACACTGGGAAGCACAGCGGGTAAGGACCAAGCATGAGACCTGTGCATCTGTTTATGTTGAAGAGACAGTAAATTTCAGCAAAAAAGGTTATAACTTTGTTAGCTGTCACAAAAAGTCCAACAGTGAGGCAATACCTAACCTCCACAGCCATCTACTGCATAAAAAGAGATACTGTACTTTAAATAAAATCCCACATTAAATGTAAGGTACTTGCTTACATGTGTTACATGGTACTTACACTTAGTTATATATACTAAATATTCATGCTCAATAGTGAAAAGTGCTGCACCCGGAGCTGCTTTACAGTTCTGCAGGGTGCTGAAGAGGAAATGCCCACCGCATCAAATGAGCAACCAGCTGATGTGATGCAACAGTAAAGAGGATTACTACTGGTGCCTCCAGGAAAAAGTGTCTGGTCATAGTAGTAGGTGACTACTTTGAGAGGCACCTATCTGTTGGCCTGACCCAGCCTCAAGGGAGGTGTGTTGCCTACCAGGGCTCTGATCAGGGTTATTGCTGAGAGGCTGTCTGGTTTAGTAAGTCCTGCTGACTATTACTCACTTCTTGTGGTCCATGTGGGTGCTACTGGTATTGAGAGCAGTAGCCTGGGAATTGTTAAGGATTGTAGAGCCCTGGGAGAGGTGGTTAGGGGCTCTGGGGCTCAGATAGTTTTAACATCAATCCTCCAGGTCAAACGGGAGGACCTGGAAAAGGCCAGGCAGATTTGGCAGGTCAATAAACGGTTAGAACAGTGATGCCATTGTCAGAGGGTTGGTTATTTATAACATGGGACTCGATTTGGAGGCCTGGTCTACTGGAGGCTGGTGGAGCTGGTCTGACAAAGAAGGGTAAGACCTGCTTGGGTAGGAGACTTACCAGGCTGGTCAAGGCAGCTTTAAACTAGATGTACTGGGGCAGAGAGGCATCAATCCATCCCAACACCCCAGTGAGTTGCCAGCACCTGTAATACATGCTTGGAGCAATACAGAGATATTTCAGCTGCTCCAGCCAATGAGTCAGGTTTTATATGGAGTTCTGCTCAGATGCTTTTATACAAATGCCCATAGTATGGGGAATAAACAAGGGGAATTAGAGATGTGTACATGGCTATAGGGATATTATGTTATTGGTATCACATAAATGTGGTGGGAAGGCTCCTATGACTGCAGTGTTGGAATAAAGGTTAGGCTTTTTAGGAAACACGGGCCATGCAGACAAGGAGGGAGAGTAGCTATTTATGTCAGTGATAGGCTGGAGAGTATGGAACTCTGGCAACAGGTGATCAACAGGTCAATAGAGAGCTTTTGAGTCAGGGTCAAAGGGAGAACAGCGATGGTAGGCATCACTGTGGGGATCTGTTACAGACCACCCGATCAGGAGGACTCTGTGGATGAAGCTCCCTATATACAGATAGGAGCAGCCTCACGCTCACAGGCCCTTGTCCTCATAAGGGACTTCAACCACCCCAATATCTGTTGGAGGGAGGGTACAGACCATCAGAAGCTATCTAGGATCCTTGACTGTGTGGAAGACAACTTCCTCTTGCAAGTAATAGAGGAGCCGACAAGGAGAGGTGCCATGCTTGACCTCGTGCTCACCAACAGGGAAGACCTGGTTGGGAATGTGACTCTCCAGGGCAGCTTTGGTTGTAGCGATCACGAGGTGGTTGAATTTGAGATCCTCAGGGCAGTGAAAAGGGCATACAGCAAGCTCACTGCCCTGGACTTTAAAAGAGCAGACTTTGGCCTCTTCAGGAACCTGCTTAGTAAGTTTCCATGGGATAAAGTCCTAGAGGGTGGGGGAGCCCAAAACTGCTGAGTGAGAATCAAGGATCATCTGCTACAAGCTGAGGAGCCTGACAAGAAGGAAATGAGATAAGAGGGCCAGGAGACTTCCACAGATAGATAAGGAGCTGCTGAGAAAACTCAGAGGGAAGAAAGAAGCTTACAAGAGGTGGAAAAAGGGAGGACAGGTGATCTGGGAAGAATACAAGGATATTGTCCAGGAAGCTAGAGACCAGGCCAGGAAAGCTAAGGTCTAGTTAGAATTGATTCTGGGAAGAGACGTGAAAAATAATAAGAAGGGCTTCTATAGGTATGTAGCAAACAAAAGACAGAGTAAGGATAATGTGGGCCCCATCCAGGAGCTATCAGGAGAACTGGCTACCCTGAATTTAGAGAAGGCTGAGGTTCTTAATGACTTCTTTTCCTCAATCTTCACTGGTAAATGCTCTGACCACACCATCCAAGTCTTGGAAGGCAGAGGCAGGGACTGTGAGAATGAAGACCATAGGCCCAATGTAGGGGAGGATCTGTTTCAAGATCATCTTAAGAACCTGAATGTGTACAAGCCCACGGGACCTGATGAAATCCATCTGCGGGTCCTGAAGGAGCTGGCAAATGAAGTCACTAAGCCACTGTCCATCGTATTTGAAAAATCATGGCAGTCAGGTGAAGTTCCCTACGACTGGAAAAAGGGAAATATAACCCCCATTTTCAAGAAA
>JANRGW010042241.1:0-16436 GCA_024733675.1 Psilopsiagon aymara
CCAAGCACCTTGTTGTTTTTCATGTGCCTCAGCATGCCTTCCAGGAGAATCTGCTCCAAGATTTTGCCAGGCTCAGAAGTGAGGCTGACTCTTCTGTAATTCCTTGGGTCTTCCATTTTCCTCTTCTTGAAAATGGGGATAATATTACCCTTTTTTCCGTTGTCAGGAACTTCACCTGACAAATATGTATATACTTATAATAGTACAGAAGAGCAAGTCTATTATGTATGTTTTAAAAGGAGAAAACAGTACACACAACTAGATCTTATTTCGGCCCCCCTATATTTGTGTCTGAATGTGTTCTCTTATCCAAAAAATCATTTGATAAACTGAATGTTAAAAAAAATATATCCATCCATTATAGGGTTTAACATACAAGCTCATCAAGGGCAGATTGTTCCAAATTGAGCCCATGTCTTCCTTTGCTGATTTTCTTGGCAATATGATTTAGCTGGACTTCAGTGAATATATTAGACTATTGCATGAGACTTTAATAAGTAAACAATAAAAACCAGAAACAATACAAGAATTATGAAAATTATGAAAGGCTGAAAACAGCTATGGGTAGTGTTCCACAATGAAGTATCAGGCTGTAATAAGAAAAGGAACTACAGCACACCCTGCAAAGCTTGATTTGGGAAGTAGTTTTGTTACAGCTTTTGTCACAAAAAATAACGTTTGTCAATGACACAGCTGGAAAACACCAGAGGCAGCTATCTCCAACAAAGGATATGACTTTGGGAACTTTATGGCAGCTCTGGTGGTAATACTGGCAATGATATTTAGAGGAAAGTAAGCTTGATAGAACAACATAAGCCTTTCAGTATCCTTTGGGTGCTTAACAAGCAGAAGTAGGTGAGGACATGTGCTTTCGATCTGTCTCCTGGTTAGCAGCTGCAGGATTGTCACCTCAGAATTCCAGACTTCCTTGGTGTCATGACAAAACCAGTCAGCTTACACCAAAATACCAAAAGGGTTTTCTCACAACAGTACGTCAGACACCAAGTTCAGCTTTCCAACATGAAGACATGCTTTGTGTCCTGGCTAAGGTGTTATTTTGCTTTGCAAGGTGGTGTCTTCTGTCTGGGAAAAAATATATGTATGTTGGCCTACACTGTTCCTTATTTTTATGCAGATTCCTACTTTAGTAGTCACACCATCCTCTCTCTCTCCACTTACCATGGTCAGAGACTCCATTACCATACCACTATACACCAGTGGGGAACTGTTTTCTTCTGTCTGGGTGTTACATACACTCAGTTTTTTCAAAAAGGCAAAAGCTGAAGTAAGAATGCTGCTGTACTTCTGCTGCTGCCTCAGTGGCTGGAGTAAAATCCAGCATCATTCCTGTGAAATGTAATAGGGGAAGATCTTTTCCTAAACAAAAGGAGAATACTCCTTTACTCATCAACGCAATGCTGATGATCATCGCTCATCTGAAATGTGTATGGATGTAGTAGTTTTCCAAGAGTCGATCTGGGATAACCTCTTTAGGTGTTACTGTACTTCTCCCACCACAGTTGTTCAGTGGTAAAGGCATGGAATACAGCCATTCCTGGTGAGCTCAGGATCAATTACTTTGTGGATGACAAAATGCTGGACAGTTCTAGCCTCCTCACAGCCGAACTCCCACTTTTGTTAGCTGGGGGAGTGAGGGTATTGAGTACAGTCTTGTCCATTTGGGTCTCATCATAACCTGCTACTATAACTTCTGTATTCAATCTTTCTTTTAAGAAAGATGCCTGCTGCCATCCAATTCATCAACACCCTGTAACACACCATATTGGTGTGACACGCCATATGGTGATTGCCACATTTTGAATACAAAATTATACAAAGGTATTTTCTGTGTACACGACTGGAGTTCCTCACCACAAGATGTCCTCCTCCATGGCCAGTCAGCTCTGTTAGCTGAAAAAGAATGCTCCAACTGCCTCAGCCTTCTCTCAATGTATTTGCAGTTCTGCTGAAGTCAGAAAAACAAAGTTTATGGACAAAGTGTCTTATTTGTATACTTGAAAACAGACAAAAAGCAACTATGGAACTAGTCACTAAAAAGGAAATCACCTTTACTGAAGGCGTTTCCAAAGGGGCAATAAATGTTTTAATGTCTCACAATTTAACCTCTTTTAGTGCAGTTTCAGTTCCTCACACAAGATGGCAGCTCTTCTTTCCTTCTGTTCAGCTATTCCTCAGCACACTATAAAGCATTTCCCTTTCACCCTGACACTGCAGGTGCTGCCGGAAAACAAGTATAACCAGATTAGGGACAAGCCATGCAGCTCTAAACATTATTCACTCTTAGAAAAGCACCTCACAGAGCACAGCATGGTATGTGAGGAGCAGCATTGTTTCACTAGTACTCCATTTGTCTAATCCCAGCACGTACCAGCGACTTGTCTGTACTACCTGTCACAGTTTTTGAGGTTTGAAACTGCCACATAAAAGGAAAAAAGAAACATTCTTTTCAATTCAGATTATGGGATGCGCACATACAGATAAGGACACATAAGACTATGCTCAATCTTTTGGACCATATCTCCTGCTACCTTGGCTGTACTGGCATTTAGAGAAGTGTAAAGTTATCTGCATTTCTTGTTTGTTTTAGCACTCACTAAATAAGTGAGTCTATTTCAGGAAAGGAAACAGAATTACATCTTTGTGTAATTCAGGCTTGCTATGAAACAAATACTGAATTTTACCAAGTCTAATGTCTGACCCCACTGAGTGCCTCTGTAAAGTCAGAAACTTTGCTGTGAATCTGACAGTTAATGCTTCACCTGCCATAAATGAAGCTAAATTGCCACTGGTGATTAACTGTTTCATTTTTGAAACAAATGATGAACCAGTTTAAATTGTACAGCTCTGCTCTGTTGAAGCTCTATCTTCCCTGGGTAGGCTGAGGGATGCCTCAGCGCACAGTGATGTGCAGCGTGCCAGGCTCTGGCTGGTGTTGGGAGTATGGATCTCTGTTCCATCCTCACCAGCATTGTCTTTCCCTCTTTATGAAGAGCCTAAAAAACACGCTGAAGCGCCTAAGAGTTATACTTTTAGTACTCCCAGGTGCTGAGGAGAGTTGTTCTGCACTTTCATGCCATGCATCTGAAGTAATGTGGGCTTATCCCAATATATGTTTGTTCCAAAGATATTAACCTTCTCTAAAGGTTCAACAACCGACAACGCAGACACCAAAAGGCAGCAGCAGCAGTAAGACAACAGGTCTAGCCCACTTTGCTCACCCAAATCTCCCCCTCCCCCCGGTTTCGTGAGAGTGGGAAGCCAGCAGGTGTCAGCAAGAGCTTGGGGAAGAGAGAGACACTCGCAGCTCCAGGACTCCAGGAGAGGCAGAACCTGCCCGCAGGTGGAAGGCCAAAGTGCTTACTGATACAAAACAATTACTTTGTAAGCGGATCATTAGCTGAAAGGAATTAAGGAGCCCTTTCCTCTTGCTGGTCAGAGAGCTGTGGAGCAAAGGCTGCCGGAGCTGGAGGCAGGGCGCTGCCACGCCACGCAGCCCTTCTTCCCTTTGCTGGCATGTGAGCTTGTCCAGGCAGCCCCAAATTTACACTGGGAATCTGTAGGGGTTTTTACAGGCCAGCTGAGTGCTGTGGTTTTGGGGACTGCCTTTGAGAATGCTTGTAACCTAAGGCTGGATCCAGACGCACTGTAGGTGATGAAGGTATCAGGAGGGGACCAGGCAGCTGGAGAAAGGGCGGAAGGAAGCATGTGCTGCTCTACTAAACAGTCAAACCACCCTAGCTGTTCTGCTTACCTCCCCAGTCAATACAGCCTATGTACCTCATGGCAAATGTGAGCCAATTTATTGAAAGGGACTTACTTCTCAATTAAAGCGCAAATTAATATATTTTTCATCTCTTGAAGAGTACCTGATAGTGTAAAGCACACAAAGACAGTTTCCATAGAGAAGCCAACATGTGGTAACTTGTCCTTTGATATCTTGTTTGTATATCAAAGTCTTTATTTAAACACCTGTCTTCCAAAAGAAAATCCTGGCAAGTCAGGCTTGAAAGACCTAACAGTTACTGCCCTTCTAGATTAACTGTCAGTCATCAGACATCTGCATGGGTCCTGTACTGCAGCTCTTGCTTCTGTAATTGCCAAAAGTAAAGAACACTTCAGAACAAAATCAATATGGAGGTTCCTTCAAAATTAGTTCTCGGAACAGCAGTAGAAAGATCCTTTTATAAAAAACAAATTTCACATTTGGAGTATTTGAACACTAATTACTGGAAATGGCCAAACTGAAATGCTCTAATTGAGAAGAAACAGGAAGGACACAGTTTCTGCTGTTCTCACACAAGGTGTAAAGTCCATCCACCTGAAAAAATTGTACCACATAGATAAACTTGCAGGGGTAGAAATGACTAACAAGTAGCAAAAGGGATCCCTTTTGTTCCAAACAAGAGGCAAGAGGGCCTCATCACCACCAAATGGTGTTGCTACCCAGCAGCACCTTCAGCATATTAGCAGGGCACCAGACAGGTGAGAATCTGTCCTCTAATTTCCCAGAATGCTCATTTCTAATTAAATGAGTGAGGACTTTTGATCCTACATGAGTTTTTATTTGCTTTCTTCTTGGGTTTTCTTTTTTTTTTCCTTTCTTTCTTTGACGCAGAACTATAGCAAGGCAGCAGTATAAAGGCAGCACTTTGAAAAAAATGTGAAATTATTAACTTGGCTCTCAACCACTCCAAATGTTACTTTAAGCATGTAAGTATGTCTAATGTTACATCTTGAGAACCATAGAATAGTTTGGGTTGGAAGGGACCTTAAAGATCATCCAGTTCCAACGCCCCTGCCATGGGCAGGGACACCTTCCACTAGACCAGGTTGCTCAAAGCCCTGTTCAAACTGCCTTGAACACTGCCAGGAATGGGGCAGCCACAGCTTCTCTGGGCACCCTGTGCCAGTGCCTCAGCACCCTCACAATGAAGAATTTCTTCCTAATATCTAATTTCCCCTATTTCAGTTTAAGTCCTGTCACTACCTGCCCTTGTAAAAAAGTCCTTCTCTAGATTTGTTGTAGCCCCCCTTAGGCACTAGAAGCTGCTCTCAGATCTCCCTGGAGTCTTCTCTTCTCCAGGCTTAACAAGCCCAACTCTCTTAGGTTGTCCTTATAGGAGAGCTCCAGCCCTCTGATCTTTGTGGACCTCCTCCAGACTCATTCCAACAGGTCCATGTCCTTATTATGTTGAAGGCAGTAATCTAGGTGAGGAAAATAAAAGAACAGCAATACCATTTCAATTTCAAAAATATCACATTGTGAACATATAAATATTTTGATCTGACATTTTCAGATATTTTTTTTTGTGATGGGAGAGGGTAGATATCATATCTTCCAGGAGCTCTTCAAGAAGACTAAGTAGGGTGCAAGTGGTGCCACATCACTTTTCTTTAGGCTTTCCAGGGTGTTGGTAAGTCAGTCAGGCTCCCTGTAATATATTCACCATACCCAGGACACAATGAAAACTGTTCTTTGACTTGTGTAATCACACTTGGAAAGGAAAAAACTGTTTCCTTATATCAGCTGCCTTACACCAACCCATGAGTTATTTACAATCTGTGCATGTATATGTTTTTTCCCTTATTCTCAGGGTAAAATGCCAAATAGCAAAAATCCTTTTTGACTACCAAATAGTAAAAATCTAATGCCTATTCAATTTAGCAGCTCCACCAGTAGGATGAAGTTCTGAGTTATTTTCATTGACAGTGTCCTGATGAAAAACAAAGAAATCCTCTTGAAGTTAACATAAATACCATAATGTGCAAGAATGTTCTTGGAGAAAACAGTGCAGACTGTTTTCATTTAAAGGTCTGTCTGAGGGAGTGTTAGGGTTCTTTCCATGAGAGAGCTATATGAAGTGAAAAGTAATACTGATTTTAATATTTTAATGCTAGAGTTGAAGGCTCTATAGATAGCAACATTACAAACTAGAAACAACCTTTCATTTCTGGACAAGGTTGTGCAGTCAGCATGGGAAAGTGCAGGCGCTCGACCACAAACTGAAAATACTCACTGACCTCAGAAGAGAATCCCGGGAACAGTCCTAGGACATTACATGGGCTCTAGCCAACCCTAGTGTCAAATTAACATGCCCAGTCTTCCATTTCCCTCCTGCATCTACTGTATTTGAGCCTTCCTGAACTGATGATGTGCCCTACCACCACACTGGAGAGAGAGAAGCTGTGTGCTCACATAGGCATCAGAGGATGAAGGAGAGCAGTCGGCTGTCCACACAATGCATCTCCCAGAACACACCTGCAGTGCCCAATGCCTGCCTGCATTTCCACACTCCCGATGAAGGGAAGAAACCACCTAGAGGGGTAGCCACAGCTTCACCTGGGAAAGGTGAAATATGGGCCCAGACTCCATGCGAGAAAAATGTCCCTCCCTGCCCTTCAAGCTTCTGCTATGAGGTGTTTGCTCCCTGGAAAACTGCACCTTACTGCAGCGGAGCAGCAGCTCTGAACACAGAGGAGAGAGATGTAAAAATGAATTTAACATATCTAAAATCTTCTGTGCTCTCTCTGCTTGGAACAGCTGGGCCAGGTTTGCTAGCACTTTCCAAATAAGGCTCCCACAGGAAGCATCATGCTGAACAGCAGGACCTACAGTACAGGAGGTTGCCACTGGAAGTGTTGAGAAATCTTACAAAAAAAGTGCTACCAACACTACCTTAAAAATTACGCGATCATCTTTGATCCAAGTTTATAGAAATACTTCAAAAATAATTGTTCCTTCATTTGCTTGACAAGCCAGGTTCAAAATTCAGTTTCCCTGGCAACAGCTGAGGACATTAAACTGTGCAATGTGTCTAGGAAAGAAAATAAATGGGAATGGAAAATTACTCCAAAAAGTTAGTTAAAGGGATTTGCAGAGAGAAGCAAAAACAGGAACGGGCAAGCAGACACATATCAATAACCTCAAAGATCACATATTTCATCTTTCTAAGTTCTGCAGGAAATAAAAGCTAAAGCTGTAGTTGCTGCTGTTGCTTTTATCATCCTATTGATTTGTTTGCTGCTGATAGCTGTATGTGCCAAAAAATGTTGTGGCTGCTTCTAAAAGACAAAAGAGGCTGAACATTGCACACTTTCATCTTTAAACACTTATGGCAGAGGCAGCATTGCACAAGCTGTGCTAGGTAGCCTTCTTCAGGAGTGCCCACTGGTGTCTTTTGCTAAAACAAGACAACTAAATCTATGTGCAGGGTCGAAATATCTTGGGCAGCCATTCATGGGTCACCAAAGCTAACAATCAGAGAACACAGTGAGGATCTTACAGTCCCACGGGGTTCCTCAGCATGACCTCCTGCAGACCCACATTCCACTGCACACAGATCCATAGGCAACGGAGAGCGGAGAAGGCAAGTCATGCCCCACTGCTCCATGCATCCAGCATGAGCTCCGTGCCTGACCAACAGCCCTCTGTGACTGCAGAGCACCTTACCAACAACATCCCAGCAAAGCTACTAGCAAGCACCCCACAGCTGGATGAATAACTAAGCAGCACTCTTTGCACACACCAGCACTGTTTGCAGAGTCGCCTTATTCATTCCTATTAAATATAGCCCCAAAATTATTAGTATTTCCCTCTACCTGAGTTCTCATCAGAGGGCTGGCAGTTTTCTAGTGGAAATATTTCTGTGAAGTGACAGAACACTGGTTGAGGGTTTTCAGAAATTATTCTGTATTTTCCAAAAGTCTCAGAAGAAAATGATCAGAAGGATGGAGCACCTCTCCTATGAGGAAAGGCTGAGAGAATTGGAGTTGTTCAGCCTAGAGAAGAGAAGGCTCCAGGGAGAACTTATTGCAGCCTTTCAGATCTTACAATGGGCCTATAAGAAAGATGGGGAAAGACTTTTCAGCAAGGCTTGTTGTGATAGGATGAGGGCTAACAATTTTAAACTAAAAGAAGGACAATCAGGCTGGATGTGAGGAAATCATTTTTATAATGAGGTGCTGGATGTGCCATTCCTGGAGACATTCAAGACCAAGCTGAATGGGGTTCTGGGCACCCTGATCTAGTTGAAGATGTCCCTCCTCATTGCAGGGGGTTGGACTGGATGAGCTTTGAAGGCCCTTCCAACCCAAATTATTCTGATTCTATGATTCTATGAAAATGAGCAGAACCCTGTTCTAACTATGGTTATATGATAAGAGCAAGATCTTTCTGCTTAGAATCACATTTTTTTATACTGAATAAAACATGAGACTTCTGCCTCCCATCTGAACCAGACCAAGAAGAGAATATTACTGCAGAGCAGTGGTACAACACCCACACATCCTCCATATGCCACTAATAATTATCTGGAAATACAATGCTGCACGAATGCAACTTGTTTAAGAATCAGATGCCTACCATGGCATTTGAGATGGTTTATGTCCATCCCCCTCAATACTCAGCTCCGTCAGCTTATTCTAATAAAACAAACAAGCAAACAAGAAATATCTGAAATTGTATCAAAGGACCAGGTATGTATTGAGATGTTGTGTTTCCAGCCTGTTTGTCCCTAGATTGATTTAGAAGCCCCTCTCCAGTTTTGTAAATCGATTGATTTAAAAAGCAGCCTGTCCTTCTATAGACTTCTAGCCTCATTGCACATTAGGAGTGATTTTAGAGTGATCTGGCATGCTTACTGCCCCTTTCCTCAGGGAACTGCAAACGTACTTAATGCGAACTAGATTACACCATCCCCCTTGGCCACCAGAGTCTCTCTCTCTCCACATAGCATCCTCCAGTAGCCTGGTTGAGGGCTGACAACATCAATTGTCAGATTGCTGGTGAAATATTTCCTCTGCAACTGCTAGCTACTGCCAGTTGATAAAATGGAGCAAAACAGACTGAAATCTGCCACAGCAAGGGTCAAGTAGTTCTATTTATTTTCATGTTAATAGACCAGTGTTATTGATGATGCTGGAGGGGAGCAGCTAATACCTCCTACGCAATAGTCCATGGCTGCAACACTTTATCGCCAAGCTCTTTTTGATTATGTTTAACAGGAGCCAGTAGGAAGAAGTGAGTGCTGTACAAGGTGCAAGACACTCCTTGATCATAGCTTGAAGCTTCTTTCAAGACAAGTTCCTATTTCTGCACATGCACTTCCCCCGTGAAAATTGAAGGAAGGAAATCAAATTGGATCCTTGAAAAGAAAGATGAGAGCCTCGTTTGGGGGGAAAACTGAAACTAATTTTTTTTAAAAAAAAAAAAAAGAAAAAGTTGTTTAAAAGAAATAAAAAGAGCAGATCTAAGGATCAGTCTGTGGCTGAGAAGCCATTTGGTGACAGCAGCTAGGATTTGACCTTGTGTTTGATGTGAAACTCATTCAGCCTTCAATTCTGTAGCCCTAATATGATTTCAGGATGTCAGGACTAGAAAGGCTGCAGCTGGTGCTCTCAATGTTATGTGCCACTGACTGAAAAACAGCAGCAACTTGTTCCAGTCACCAGATTCACTCACTGATAATGGGAGAGCAGTAACAATTACCATTAAGGTAGCACAGCTGTGCCTACCTCTACCCATCGTTCACCTTCATGATCTCTATGCAGTTAGAAGTGATCCTCTGCCTCCACCAAAACAACCACTGATACCTTTTCTAGGAAGGAGATGGAGCAGCTTTCCATTTTTAACAGCCCTGGGTGATTGCCCATTGGCCAAGTTCTGCCTTTAGCTGCAATTGATCATGCTTCCTTGACCTGTGCCTTTTAAACTTTAAAGGCTGCTCTGCATTTCTTAAGGAAGCAGTTTGGGTAAGCAGGCACCGTATGTGGAACAGCAATACATGATCAGGCATTTACAGAAGAAGGTAACAAGGCTTATCTTTTGCTCTTGTGGAAATTTGTTTCACAGTCAGAACAGACCCAAGAAAGTCTTCTGCCTCCCACACAGCATTACTGCTATAGAAGGTTTCTTATACCAGGGAAATGATTTTTGCAGTGGTTCTCATCATCCTAAAGCTTAATGCAAACATTCAAAAAGTTTTTACTATTCCCAAGGTAAGAACTTCAATGCAACTTCTTTTCTATGGGAAGTGATTGTGAAGAAACAGGAGAGATTTGAGGTGATTTTAAAACATCTGGTGTTGGCAAGCTCTGCAGCTGGGCTTTCTGCTGGCTAAGGCTTCTTAAATATGATTTGCTGAATGTCCATTAATGTCATCTGGCTCTTAAATGAGTGAGCTTGACTGAAAACAATTTTGTATCCATTAGGTTGAAGACAAGCAGTTGAAAACTTATTTTATTAAGGCTGAGAAAGGACTGTATTTTTTAAGGCATCTTCACGTGTTTCCTTCCTCCGTAACTGGTGATAAACAGCTATGGAAGGAGAGAGGGAATGCTAACATGACAGCTGATATCAGCCATTGCTTTCGCAGACTTCAGAAGCTGACACCCAGCCATAGCCTTCATCTATTCCCCTCTCAGCTTCATACAAGTTTTGAGAGACTTGTGGAGAAAAAAGGAGATTTACAGAGCATGGCAGTAGGAAGAAGACAAGGTCTAGTGGCAGACATTCCTTTCTTAACCTTTCGGGGACCCCCAAGAAGAATCTATCAGATTTTAGTAGACTTCTCAAGGCCTTACTGTTTTTCTGTGGTCTGCAGAGAGGTCTAAGAATAGAGGATCAGTTCCTGCCCAGCATCTATTACCAACAGGGGACCATCCATCACTGACTTTAAAATTATTTCCATTCCTTGTCATGACCTGAATCCATGCTATGACTGATCTGAAGTGTTACCTTCAATTAGAGAAACTTGTAACAATCTTAGCATTTTCTTCATGATTGCTGGAATGGGAGGTTTGCTATCCCATAGCACTGCTAGGTGGCATTTCTTCAGTGTTGGCCCTGCTATGATGTATTAGCAATAGGAATAGGAAAGTTCTCTCTGAATGATGTGGTGCTTATTTTAATCAAATGTGACGGTAGTTCTTCATGATTCTCATATTAGCTAAAAGATCATGGAACAGAGTCACAAGCTTTGGGTTAAGACTATCTTAAGATAGTCTTTCATTATAGCACATCACACGATGTTTCTTTTCATACACTGTTTTGTGCATTTGGATGACTTTAGGACCACTTCTTTTTTGGAATAAAATGCAATTAAGAAATATATTGATGCTTAATATTTTCAATCTGGCTTGAAGTATTTGATTGATTGGAAATTTTAAGCTAAAGGCTCTATTTAAGCAAAATAAAAGTAAA
This sequence comes from Psilopsiagon aymara, assembly GCA_024733675.1. Classification (NCBI taxonomy): domain Eukaryota; kingdom Metazoa; phylum Chordata; class Aves; order Psittaciformes; family Psittacidae; genus Psilopsiagon; species Psilopsiagon aymara. The sequence continues at coordinate 11,222 of JANRGW010042241.1, forward strand.
ATCTCCTCATCTTTGATGCTGATTCTGTTTATAAACCTTCTAGGCTATCATCGGCTTTTTTCAAAGAACTAGTACTAAACAGCCCAGAGAAACACTATATCACATGGAAATGCCAATGAACAACAAAGAGGGAGCCAGGAGGTGCAATAAAACAATTAAAAATCAACATAAAGCATGGCTATAGCACTTCATGCAAGCTAAATTAACCATTATAGCACTAATGCACACTGCATTATTAAGTTTAAATTACACTAAGATTTATTTAGGTCTGGCAAAAAACTGCTCTCTGGAGCCAGTGAGACAGGAAAAGGACAAAAGAAATGTTAATCCACAGAACTATTGAGGAGCCTCCTTTCAGTGCAACAAACATTGGAGTTCACAGAGCTTTATTAGTCCAAGATGAAAAAGGCCAGAGATGTGTGTGGAAATGAAGTTCCCCCATACATCATTATAGAAACATAGTAATAGGCTCTTTCCAGAATTTCTGGAACACTACAGAACTGCTGAGGCCTCAGTGGGCCTGACAACTGCTTACTGAAGGTACTGCAGTTCTTATCCATTTCATTTTGGAAAGACATAATATGGTCATTGTGACAGTCAAAATAGGGCAGTGAGTCTGACAAGGACTTAGTTCAGCAGCTGACCCTGCTCACAAAGTACACATGTGAGAAATATGTGTACATGGGAGATGCAGGGAGAAAATAAATTAATTCCTTTATTAAATGTAGAAAAAAAAACCCAGAAAATTATGCTTCCCTTTCAAAAAGAAAATCCAGTGGAGGAAGTGGATGCATTTAAGAAATATTTCTGGTTGATTTTTGCTTCATTGCAGAAGTAAGTTTTACAGTGTGAAGTTACAGTCAACATTACATACAGTACATTCTGAAATAAAACAGTGAAAAATAAACCACAATATTTTTTATTTACAGTCTCTGAAAATGGAATGGTTTGAATTTTTATAACCTGTTTTCAGTTTTCCCTTACACAATCTTTGTGCTTCAGTGGGCCAGGTGAAACATGGGGTTTTTTCTTACGTGGCAGCTAAAGATGCAGGTTGAAATTTCGTGAGGTTCTGTCCAGATTTTGTTAAAACTGAGCAATTTTCAAGAAATATTTGGGTTTTATGTAACTTAATATTCCAATAGAGAAAGTGTTCCATGGAAAATTTTATTGTAAAGTTCAAGAAATGTCTTGTGGCATGCAAAAAGATGCTTTTGTTGAAAAGCACTATTTGGAGAACTACTTCACCAAAGTAAAAAAGCCTATGCTTCTGCAGATCTGCTCTTCCTCTGTTGCAGGCATGTTTCAACTAAAGAACTTTGTCATCTTACACAGAACCTTCCTTATTCTGCATAAGGCAGAAAGTGTTTTACAACAAGCCATCATACCTTATTTTTGGTATCTGAGGTTTGTTACCACACACTATCCTGAGAACATCATCAATAAAAAGATATTGGTGGCAGCCATCTGTACTGGTACTGGTCAGCTCTTTTAAAACATTCAGCAGCAGGAGGCACATCATCCTCATTTTTTGGAAAAGAGCTAGGGGTTGTAAGAGCTCTTTCTACTTTGCAGTGTAAAATACAGCATTTTACATAGTTTAGATAACCTCATGGACAGCTAAGTGGAAAGCTAGTAAGAGTTATCAAACACTGTTAATCCTTTTGGATGGACCCTGCAGTCTATCCACATTTGGAAAGGACAAGCTCCACTAGCCACTTTTTCTCCTTAACAAACATGTTTACAAAACCCGTGGAACAAGATGGTGAAAGTGGTTTCACATGTAGAGGAACACATGTCTTCTGATGGTGTCATGCAGCAAGATGACAGCTCACGGAAGATGGTTTCAAGTTTCTGAACAGATTGGTGCCGGGATGGTATTGCTGCTAAGTGAATGTGCCAGTCAGGATCAGAGCTGAGTCTTTCATGTTATAGTAAACCCAGACCAGACCCTGGCAGAATGACCTCATTAACCTCATGACTCTTGATCTCTCAATTATGTCCAACTCTCCACTCACAAAAGAATTTGGGACAAGTCTGTCTCCAACAGGAATTTATTTCCATAAATGATCTATTTACATTGACTTGGAGGTCAGCATCTTTTTTTAAAGACTGTCACACTGAGTAGGGATTATCTATTCTTTAGAGATGCTGTAATGGTCTAATAATACAGATGAGGGACCAACAGTGTTGTAGAGAGATAGTTAACATGTGAACTCATTTGCCATCTAGAATTTCAGCAAGAAAACTGAAAATGGTGAGAAATGTTGAAAGTGACACTTGAGATTTACTGCACTCATGCAGTTATATGAACTAGTCCTGACTAGACTTTGAAAATTCCCTTGTTCAGAAGTCATGTGAAGTTTAGAGAAGAGCTAAACTGTATGGGAACATATTGAGCATGAAAGTGCATAGGCAGTACCAGTGTGGAAAGAGAGAGAGGTCATAGCTCCATGCTTCTACAGAAGTTATCAGCTCATTAATGGGAGAATACTTCTGACTGGCTTTGTCCAGTAAAAGGGCTCTGTCTCAGTGCGGGTGTCTTAATTCTGTCATTATTTCTTCTGCAACCCCTGATGTTAAACCCCCATGGTTAAAGTAAAACCAGGCACAAGAACCATTGCTGCTTGTTCTGTCCTAGAGCCACAAAGAATGCAAACCTTCCAAGGAAAAATCAGGGGTGAATTTGGCAGAGAAGCATGCTGGTTATTATTTCAAAGTTCACACACTTCCTAGAAATTCTGTTTGAATGAAGTAACTGCATTTTCATTACAGAAATACCTGAGCAACCTTGGATAAAGAACTTCTTTTTGATGAAAGATTCAAGTCGTCGTAGAGTTAGGCATGTATTTAAATGTACTACAGAAAATGCTTAGGATTATCCATGACAGTGAAGACAGACAAATTACAGTTTTGTTAGAACAGAGGGGGCAGGAGCTAACTCATAACCTCCAAAGGTATCTCCGAAGTAACTCATGATACATTGATTCTCAGTGTCACCAGGGTACTTTTTAAACTGTTGCCACTGTTATTTTCAAACAAGTCAAACTTAGCAGTTTGCAAATGGACTCGAAGAATGCTTTCCTAAAACTGGTACAGTGAAATGTACCAGGTCCTTGATAGGGAAAATCCATCCAGCACTCAAGAAAACACTGATTATATATTCAGATTTGAGTGATCATGCAATGCTTATTCACCCTTCTGTTAGCGTGATATGTGCATTCATCACTGCCATCATTTAATTCTGCACCTCTAACCTGGGCAAACATGAACTTTTTCGGGTGATGAATTCCATTCCGTGCCCTTCATCCTGAGGTTTGCCCATACTTGTCCATATCTTCTAGTCCTAATGTGAGCTTGTCTGTAAGTCAATTGAAATACCAAGTTTTTCTTCTTCTGATGGGCCATCGCTCTTCATTGGGTAAAATAATTACCACTTCTTTTGCCAGTATGATTGTTGATGTTGTAGGAACAACAAGCTTTCATCAGTAGCAATAGATATCAGAATCTGACCCTTTCAGATTTCTCTAGATTTGAACTGCTTTCTGTACTAACCATGAAATATGCATAAAGACATTCAGCATAGTTCGCATGTGGAAAAAATGAAAGTTACAGAACTCTGAGTTGTGTCCAACACTGAGATTTCCTAAAAGTACTGTTTTGCAGCTAGACTTTAGTCTCTGGTCTATTTTTAATAAATGTCAAGGAACTATCCCAAATGAGAGGCAGAAAGTACAAACATGGAAGGTGCAATGACTCAGTACAATTATTTACTGAAGATTAGATTAAATTATTCTCAGTCATAGAAATGAAATCTACCATTAGAAATGCTTCTGTATTCTTAGCCTACTTTATTTATTATTAGATATTATTCCTAGTATCCTGCTCAGAATCAAAAATTCTTACTAATAACCAACAGAAGATCTTCCTCCCTTTTTCCTCCACAGCTGGCCACTTGTTGTGGCCCTGGATAACTGAATTTTCCCATGGCACTCTTGAAAGACCAGCAGAACCTGGTACCATGAACTTTGCACCATGCCCAGTACTCAGCCTTGCTGGCCTGGATCCAGTCTCACCTGTACAGCACAGCACAGGCAGGACTCATGAGCAGCACCAGCAGGGAGGAACTGTGCCTCTCTGACTCTGTGGTTCATGAGGGAGTAACATAGGGGAAATTGATAACAGAGGTGGAGAGGTAAGAGCTGCACTAACTGTTCATCACAGCACAAGGCCTCCATCACATATCTCCATTGCAATCACATGAGGTGCCTTTGAAGGCTCATAACTAGCACTTCCAAAACAATGACAATGAGAAATATTCTTCCTACATCCAACTGTTTTTATTGTACTTTTAATGTACACACACAGATATGTTGCCTGTTATGGATTTTTCCTAAACTGGTTGCCAAATGTGTGGAATATTGTAGCCCTAGGGCTCAAGTAAACCTTGCCCTTTTTATTATTCAACTCACAAAATACGAGAGCCCTTAAAGAGAGTTTGAATGTATGTATCCCAGCTCAATATGTTACCTGGTGCCAGCCATTGCGTGTGGATTCCATTCACTGAAATGCATCTCATGTGATTCCCAGGGGGTTTCAAAATGTATGACAAGAAGTCTTTTATCTTTATTACCTCTTTCCTACCATTCAAAATCTCCCAATTGCTTTCTCTTTCTTTCCTGAGTAATGATGGAACTTTATTTCTCTCTTGGGATTTCTCTTCACATAGCTTTTTATAAAGACAAATACTGATATAATGCAGCAATTTCAGAAAACAAAATAATTATTGTCAATCATCAGCCCATGAAAAGAGCAAACATAGAGCAAAAATAGATTACTTACATGTGACTAAAGTTTCTGATATTGATATTATATTGGAAAACCTGTTAAGCCCTCAGGTACAGATCCATTGGCTTCTGCCACTAATCTTAACAAGCTCTACAGAGCAAAAAAGACAAATGTGGTATCCCCATAATTGCCATATCCAGTCAATTGATGTGACCATGATAATATTCTTCAAACATAATCCACTTCTACATTCCCTTTATTTTAAGATAAGAGCTAGAAAAAGTGAGGAAGCATTTTGGTAAATAATACTGAATTTATTATTGTTCAGACATATCCCACTCCTAAACGTCTTCTGAGATACACAACTCTGAATTAAGTCGCAGTGACTAGCAACAAAGGGAATGAGCCATAAAGGTACAGTCCAGTG
>JANRGW010042242.1:0-31857 GCA_024733675.1 Psilopsiagon aymara
TGGATATGAGGAAGAAATTCTTTACTGTAAGAGTGGTGAGACACTGGAATGGGTTGCCCAGGGAAGTTGTGAATGCTTCATCTCTTGCGGTGCTCAAGGCCGGGCTGGACAGAGCCTTAGGTGATATGGTTTAGCAGGAGGTTTCCCTGCCCATGGCAGTGAGGTTGGAACTACATGATCTTAAGGTCCTTTTCAACCCTAACTATTCTATGATTCTATGATTTTGGTGAGAAAACAAACAACCTAGAAATATGGAATGGATTACAGCTAAGGTGTATTGGTAGATCTATGTGCCTGTCTTGAGAAATCATTCAAATGGTCACTTCAGAAAAAACGAGAAAAATGTCAAAAAGGAAATAAATGAAATATGATAGATACCACAAGTGCGTCCGTGCAAGTGAGATAATGTGATGCTGGTGTGGCAACGACAGGGTCAAGAGCACTGCAGAGTGAGTATGTTCATGATAGTCAAATGTCTCCCAGAAGCATAAACCAAGTCAATCGGAGCAATATGCCGCCTTCTTCTCCTTTATTAAATCTGATCCTGCTGTTTTAGAGGTGAGCAGAGAGTGAAGGCGTGCCTGACATGACCCTGTAGAGATAGGGACCTTAATAAAGTCCATTTAGGTACATGTCTTCTGCTTCTACCAGTCTGAGGTTTCTGTGCTGTCAGAGCTCCTGATGAAAGTAAGGATCTGGAGGATGAGGAGCACTTGCAGGGAAGACTTTTCCATTTACCTGAATGTTTTCAGAGGTCCTAGGAACACTACACAGACATTCACCTACAGGAGGTCGCTGTTCTACTGATCTCCAGAGAGCTCAGTTTACATTAGCAAGGGATTTTGCTCAATTCAGTTCCTTATTTGAGAGATTTCAGTTATTTACTAAAATCTTTCTGAGGTGTATACAGAGTTCATTTTCCCAGAAAACTAGGCTTTAATCTACAGACGTATTCTTTATGCCTTAAAAGCAGAGATTTGTCTGAGAGAGAGAGAAAGGAGGAAGGCCATCTCTAAAGAGCCTGCAGTCATGGTGCATACACAAATAAATGAAGATTCCCTGAGGGATAAGGGAACATCAGTCTGACCCTGCTAAATTAAACTGTTTCATTCATTCAGTATATGCAGTGATGAAGTGAGTATCTTGGTTAAAAGTGGATTAAAGTGCTTTGAAACAGCTGGGCTCATCTGGTAATTAACCAGGCATTCAACCTTGTATATAACCAGAATAAAACCAGGAGAGCAATGCTAGATGTCTTTCCTTTTTAATTCATAGTAAATACTGTAATATGATTTTCTAGAGAAAAAAAAAAAAAAACAACAAAACCCCACAAACCAACACAAAACCCTATACAATAAACCACAGTAAATATTTCTGGTTCTATATTGAGGCATTAAAATCAACTCCTATTTTTACTAATATTAATTGCAAACATGACTTCTGGATGAGCTCCTAAAATCCTCATAATCCCAGAGAGCAGTTACTATCCCTTGATAGCAAAATATGGATCCATGAGGGAGAAAACGCTGTCTCACAACATAACACTGGAGGACTGGTTTGGTCTTTTAATCCAGAACCTTTTTGTGTAGTAAGTTTCCATATGATTTTTACTATTGGGAATCTCTGATAATAACGGCATATTTTCCAAACTAGGAAACCATAAATGAAGACGGCATTTGGCCAAACTGCTATGTATTATGATAAGTAATAGTCAGAATGTGCACTCACACTCTCATAAATTCATTGTAAGAGAGATGTTAGCACATAGTACCAGATTCACTTTCCGTGTATCTAAAATTTGCACTTGTAAAATTAAAGCAGAACCATAAGGTTTAGAAGACAAAAAAGCTGCTTAAGCCATCTATTTCTCCTCCATGCCAATACAGGATTGCTCTTTGATATGCAATCATGTGTGGGGTTTTGGGTTTTTCTCCCTCCTTTTGTTTTACTTCAGATGTATATGAAATAATTTAGCAAGCAGAAAGAACGCCCGCGAAGCACAACACTGCAAATCTGGATTTTCTGACTGCACTGAAAGGAGCCCAGCTGGTCAGTCCCTCCTGTCCTATTCCTCCTCCTTCCCAAATCCAACCAAAAACTCAGCCTTCACATGCCAAGATTTTTGTCTGTGAGCTTTACAAAGTACACACACACACCAGCTTCCAAGCAAAGCAGTGCCAAGGAGGCACTGCTGCAATTAATACAATTAAGAGAAATCCAGCAGTACGTTGAATCCCAGCTTGACTCGAAGCCAACCCCTCCTTTCAGGAAAGGTCACCCCCAGCTCCAGATAGGGCAGAGTAGTCCACATGCTCCTGGGGTTTGTCCTGTCAGTGACAACATGGCTCACGTTTCTGGATGCTGTGTGTATCAGAGCAATCAACATCTTACACCTTTCCAGACAGAACTCTTCTAGCAACGGCAGTGTCAATTCTAGGAACCATCCTGTGTGTGCACGGGGAATTTGCTCTTACTGGGAAGCAGAAACCACCAAGGGATTTACAAGGAGGGGCAGCATATCTCAATAGGAAAGTCATCCAGGAAGTCTCATTTCCAAGAACCAGCTGGTAAACAGTTTAGAGCACCCTGCTCACATCTGTAACACTCAACAATTAGTGAGACGCTGCTCATGTACCTCTAAAATAACTGATTTGGTCTTGTTTATTTATGTCATTCACTGAGCGTTTCTCACTGGCTTTGAAGAGGTAAAACCAGGCTGAGCTGCAGCTGCTGGATTAGGGAGTGCTGGCACCAAAAGGTGACCTATCTCTCCTGTTAAACAACCAGTGGTTACAGTCTTAATTTAATGTCAAAGGTATTTAGAGCGGCCATTAGCAGATAATTAATAGCCTGAAATACCCTAATCTGTGAGACTGCTCAGGCTTATACTTTACAGCTATTTTAGAGCTGCCAAAATACTTGTCAGACACCTGAAGTGTCAGCAAGCAATACAGAGTCTCAGAAACCTTCCCCACCAGTTTTCCCTAGCCACGTACACAGGAGTGAGCACAACTCCCACTAAAGCACGAAATCCTGTTCAGACTAAAATGAAGTTCTCTTTTTCACGCCTGACCCAGAGAATCTCTGCTCAGCAGAGGCACGCAGTCCCCAGTGTTGTCCACTTTAGAAGAATACAGCTGCTCTTTTTTAACAGGGGGGAAAAAAGAGGCTTTTATGGCTATCCCTGAAGAGAGGCCTCTCACAATGCATCGCAGTGTCTAAACAGACCTACGTGCTCTGATCCCACTTGGCAATAATGAGGGACTTGTATTCCTCAGGCTTCAGAGACCAGCTCTTCACATCGGGCTGCAGATGCAGACTCCAGTTACAGCAGCGGCGTGCTCAAAACCTGTGACATTTAAGGGGGAATGAAAATTAAAATTGTCTTGCTATTGTCCATGTATTTACCCTTTGCTTTGGTCTGTTTCCATAGCAATAAAAGGATAGAGATCACATGTGTCCCCCTCGGAGCGGGGCGGGCGTGGGGAGCTCTGAGCCGCGGTTCTGCGTACAACCGCGCCCCGCCGTGGCTCCGCGGAGAGAGCGGCTCCGCGCCCCGCGTAGTGCTTCCCTCCACATCCCACCGGGTGCTGCGGATGCACCCTGGGGAATGGAGTTCTGCCGGACAGTGGGGGGTTTGTCTGAAATTCCCGTTCAGTTACACTAACGGATTTACTGGAGCGCTCACCGTGTTCTCATGGTAAAACCTTGTGAAAGGCAAGCTTGCAAGAGGAGCAAACCTCTCCAAGAGGGTGGATACCTGTTCAAAAACCAGCTCCTGGAACAAAGGGAAATCTGAAGACAAAAGGCCCAGGAGAGTGAAACCCTGTATCAGCTACTACTTACATGGACACGACAGTGCAGAGATAAACATTATGGTGTGATTCTGTGTCTTGTCCCCAGCTCCCAGTGTGAGGCAAAACCCCTCCTGACTTCAGTGGGCCAGGTTAAAAAACAGCTATCGCCTGACTGTCACTTCTGCCATCAGCTCTCACCCTGGATAGTTGATGGACTTTGGGAATTTTTGCCTGTCTGACCATAAACATATCAGCTGGCCAAGGCCAAGACAGTGTGGCAGCTGCTCCCCCATTATCCATCTACATCCCATCAGAAATTGTATTACAGGCTCATAAGGGGTAATACATGGTTCTTAATACATAGAAGTTAATAGAGGACTTACTAGAGAAATGAAAAGGACTGAGAAATAAAAATGAAAGTCTCCCCTCAAAGCAGGATTTACAACATCCAGAACATTTCAGCATTAGTGAGTCTCAAATTACTAATTCAGTTCATTCTACAGCTTTATTATTATAAATTCTTAGCAAAATTTAATTGGAAGAGACCTCTGGAGATCATCCAGTCTAATCCAGTCCCTTCCCAAATCAGAGTTAACCCTAAAGCTCTGTGCCATTGTCCAGGACACCATTACAAACCCCAAGAATGGGATTATCATTATACCTGCTCCAATGGTGAACCACTCTCAGTGAAAAGCTTTCCCATTATGCTCAATTTTAATTTCCCTCTTGCATTTTGTGTCTCTTGCCTCACATCGTTTTACTTGCCCCTCTGAGGAGATACTGGTTCCATCTTTGTAAATCCCCTTTATACAGGGAAATAATCTCTCTGCATGCAATAACAGAACAGTACCAACAGTCACGGGTTGCTTTCTCACTTTCAGTCCATGATTTTAGAGCAGATGAACATAGGAAAGGAGGCTAACCAATTGCAGGCATGCTTCAGATCTGTGTTTTCAAAACTTGTAGCATATAAAATCATCAAACAAAAATAGTTTCTACCAAATAAAGATGCTACTTTTGTTGCTGGTCACTGCAAAGGAGTCCGAGTTTTAACAGAAGAGAATGGAGACACAGCTTTCCTCAAGATACAAAAGTGATTTCTTGTCAAGAATAAGAGTAAGAAAGCAAACTTTCCTAATCCAGAACGGTTTTTTGCCTTAAGGCTAATGCTAACTCTGTTATACTGTAGAAAGTGACCTAGTTGCCTCTTCTTGCTTTAAATAGTTTGGGTACAGAACTGACACATAAATCTTTGGGTTTTTTTTTGTCTGGGACAGAGTTACCTTTATTCCTCCTAGCTGGCATAGTGCTTGCTGTGCTTTGGATTTAGGAGAAGAATAATGCTGACAACACACCGATGTTTTAATCGCTCCTGATCAGTGCTTACAGTAAGTCAAGGACTTTCCAGCTTCTCATACTGCCCTGCCAGCAAGGAGGCTGGAGGCATAGAGGCTGAGGACACAGCCAGGACAGCTGACCTCAACTGTCTATAGGGATATTCCGTACCATATGGTGTCATGTTGAACAATAAAACTGGGTGTAGTTGGTCAGGCGGTGGTGGCCCACTGCTTGGGACTGGATGGGCATTTTTCAGTGGGCGGTGAGGAATTGCATTGTGCATCACTTTTTTTGTATATCCTTTTATCGTCATTATCATTTTCCCTTCATTTTCTGCCCTATTAAGCTGTCTTTATCTGTAGCCATGAATTTTCCAGTTCTCTTCCCCATCTCACTGTGGGGTGTGACTGAATGTTCGTGTGGTGTTGAGATGCCTGTCAGGTTAAACCACAGCAGTAACATCTCTGTCTTCTTCAAATAATTTTTCTTCTCTCTTGGGAACTAGTTCAGGCTTCAGTGAGCTCTGTGCTGAAGAGCTGGCATGATTCTGGTATCCCAGCTGGCTTCTTCAAGGCTAATATGGGCCTTTATATCTTATAACTTATAATATTTAATTTATGAAGCATTCCATAAATCAAGTGCACTGGTGGGAAGAAGTAAACTACATATCTAATACAAAAATCTTTATAGAGGTTGAAAATACAACTAATCTACTGTTTGGGAGGAACAGAGGATAATCTTCTAGGTTTGGAGCATGTTTAAGTAATTTTTTTTTGGTTTTAGAAGAGACCTTCTATTACAAACATAAAAGTACTCCTCAAGAACATTGTTCTCTGATCTCAGATGTATCCCAAGCAAACATCTTGTCAGCACCCTTTTTAGCAAAGGGATGTGGCTTACCAAAAAGTGGAACAGGATATTTTCCTTGCTACTTTCCAAGTGGGGATTTAATAGGTGTATTTTTGATAGTTGCAAACAGATCCATAGCCTTTTACTAGCCAGAAATCTTGCACAACTTTGAAGTGCAAGCAGCCATTTATTTTGTCTTTGTTTAAAATAAAAAAAGATATTTAAACTGCGTGCAAAGTCATTGGACTTCTTTTGAAGAAATCAGTGCTTTTTCCTTCAAACAGAAAGAAATTTTGCTGCAGGACATGATAAATAAGGGAATAAAGTTTATTGAAACTAAAAATGCATTTTATTAATTCATCCAATGTCTTTTTCCAAGGACTAAGATTAATAGCACATGGCATTTGTAATTCTGTGATTTATATGCCCCTGCATGAATATAAACATTTTGGAAGCCACACACATTTTTGTCAAGTCAAATCCACCTTTTTCCTTCTGTAGTCCTATCTGATGCCCATTCTGACAGTTCACATTGAGCTAATTGACTTGTCTCTGTGTCCTGTTAAGAAAATAGTCTTTCCTGGTGAGAACATTATGGATGTATGTTTAGATCTTCCAGTCAGAGATTAGGGGAAACTCCTGAGCTTCATAAAATATCAACTCTAGCTCCAGAGCTTGAAGAGAGATCAATGGAAAAAACAATTACACAATTTCAGGCAAAACTTAATGCAGGATTCGGGAAATGATCATTCCCCTGTACTAGGCACTTCTGAGTGTGCACTTTGAATCTTGTGCTCAGTTCTGGGCCCATCACGCCACGAAAGACATTGAGGTGCTGGCGTGGGTCCAGAGAAAGGCAATGGAGCTGGTGAAAGCTCTGGAGCACAAGTGTGATCATGAATGGCTGAGGGAGCCGGGGTTGTTTAGTCTGGAGAAAAGGAGGCTTAAAGGAAATCTTACTGCTTTTTACAACTGCCTGAAAAGGGGATGTAGTGGGACTAATGTCGGTTTCTTTCCCCAAGTAAGAGATAGAATAAGAGAAAATGGACTCAAATTGCACCAGGAAAAGTTTAGGTTGGATATTAGGAAAAAATTCTTCCCTGAAAGGGTTGTCAAGCCTTGGAACAGGCTGCCCAGGGCAGTGGTGGAGTAACTATTCCTGGAGGTGTTTAAAAGACATGTAGATGTGTCTCTTAGGGACATGGTTTAGTGGCAGACTTTGTTGCCAATATCTGAGAATTCTTGCTAACTGAATCAGGAAAACAGATGAAATTATTTCTGGAACAGGTTATAAACTGACTGTCATTAGGAGCTGGAGTGTTTCTGGGGGAGCATTTTTTGTATAGCATATACTACTAGTGAAACCACAACCCGGAGTGAAAACTTTCAGTAGAAAACTTGAGCCCACATGAAGTCATATGGAAGAAAGCATACTACATAGAGAAAGAAAACACAACCAATGGGTAAAACTACTAGATTACAAGGATAAATTGCATTTTACGTCTGTGCATTTTCACAGAGTCTAATAACACAGACATTAGCTGCAATTATATGACATCCCTTTACTGCTCTGACATAGCAAACATAGACTCTGAAAGGCACAAATAGCCCTAAAACAGCCCAGGCTGTTTTTGTGATCACTGTGCACAAGTTCAGCCAGGAGCATAAGATATTCCTGTATACAAACCCACAGTCATTAAGGTCATCCTGTGGGTCATATCTGTTTTTTTACTGTCACAAGAAGCCACACTAGATGGTCTATTTCATGAACAAAATGAGGTCCTTCTTAAAAAGAAATACAGTAGAGAGATGATGATCTGGATAGCAGTTGGTACATCCGCACCCAAGAGGACACTGCACTGTGTACCCCAAGGGAGACTTCTTTCCAAGCTGTGGCAACAGGATGACTCCTGGAGATGGGCACTGTACTTTAGTTTAGATCAGAAGCGCACTTTCTGAGCAAGTTGTTCTCATTGACTGTTCTTTGGTTCACATTGCTGAGCAGTCTCCAAATGCACAGATATTCTTCTTTTGTGAAACTGAGCTGGCAGTGTGTGTGTCAGACACCACAGCTGCAAATAGGTGTTCAGTCCAGAACTATTCTCAAGAAAACCCCAAAAGGTGCACAGGGAGGAGGTCAGGTCCGCATTACCAACTGCTTCACTGTACATATCCATTTGATTGATGGGCACTGCTTGCTAATGCAGACATAGCCTCTGATGAAAAACTCTAGGTGTATTTCTGATATTTCATATAAGTGAGTAATATGCAGGCACATAAGACAGTGTGGATGACTTTACATCAAGTCTGTCTTTTCTGTGTCCTTGCAGTCATAGATAGCACTTCCAGTAACATCTGAGGAATCCTGGCACCCTCCTTATCCTATGCACTCTTCCTCAGCCCTTGCAACGCCTCTGGTTTATGCCATCACTCTCTAGGGCACAATGCATTTGGTCGAGAAAACAGCCAAGAGGAGCCATTGCATTTAAAATACACAAACCTCTTTGCTAGAGTTAGTTTATGCTGGAGATGAAAAATCTCACAATCTAAAAATATCTTTCCTTCCTCGTTTTTTAACTTGACAGAATCACAGCCATGAATCAAACAAGAAAATCTAGCAACCTATAAATGAAAGTAAATATATGTCCAAACAAGGCTGCTCATTCACTATCAGAGCTTGGTAGACAGACATCAGCAACTCCAAAATGATTAATCTTTTGAGGGGTTGTGCACAACAGGTCTCTGAATACTTTGCAAGTGGTAATTATCTCTTTCTCCTTGAGTCCACTCTGTTTATGTTAGCAACCCACAGACAAAGACTCAATTTTTGAACAGATATGCTCTGCAGCTTTCATCTTCCTTGTATTTATCCCATTCAGTTCACAACCTGGGACTGCATCCAGGGGATGATTAAATGAACAGACTTCTAGATCCACATGTCTGTCTCATTCCCCATTGATTTATACTGGATAAAATAATATATGACAAAATGCATCAAAAAGTCTTCTGGGGCTGAGGGCATAAACTGAAGTGAGGAGGATCTGGTTCCATATCTCTCCTGCTCCCTCTCAGGCCCCAGTCCAGCTACTCAAATTTTCTGTTTAGCATCCAGTTCAGCAAACATCTGAGCTTTTCCAGGACACAAGACTTATTCTTCTTGGTTACTGCTTATTTTTAAGGGGTTTGCTTGTTTTGGGTTCTTTTCCCTAAGCCTGTATGCTTTCTACCTGAGAAATCTTGGACTATTTGTAGTAGACTCCTGTAGCTATGTGTCTAGATAAGTTTAGGATGAGTTCATACACCAGGCTGTCTAGATGCTGCCTTCATGCTGTCTAGATGCTGTCTTGCAAGTTTTTCCAAGCATCTCTAGCATTTTTCATCCCAATTTATGTCATTAACCCTTTTCAATAAAAGTTTTTACTTGTAATCAAGGACCATATTGCACAGAGACATAGCAAGAAACAGTCTTCTCCCCCTGTACAAAGCAGGAGAAACTGAGGCACAACAAGGTCATATGATAAATCAATGAGCAGCTTAGCCATAGCACACTGATCTCACACTCTACCTATAATTACTCCTTTGGATTCTAGTCGCCCTCCAAGTCATGTCATCAAGGATGCCAGCTGGCATGAAGGGTGCTTCATGCCTTGCAGAATGAGGTCCTAAAGAGACAAGCGGCATCTGAGTGCAGTTTCACTAGATGAGACAGGGCTGCTGAAGCTGATTAAGAGGTTTTGGCTCTCACAAACAACAACCATGCTGCAGCTCACCATCCTCCCAACAAAGCAAGTTCAACAGTGTGCAGTGCTGCCACAGTCAGCTGCCTCCTGCACACAATCCAGAAAATACTCTCTGTCCCTGAAGGGGAAAGGGAGGGAAGCCAATGTCTTAGTGTTTGTCACCACCTTCCGAGTAAGCAAGGTACAACCTGTTGGCACCATGCTGATACTTCAGGCTCAGTAATTTTGCTCAGATTTTAGGGCGCCTGCATCTGTAGCCCATGTGATGTCTCTGCCTTCCAGCTTCCTGCAATTGGAAAATGCAGTAGACAAAGAACAACCTACTCACAAATTAGGATTATGTTTGATCTAGGCTCCTGTTTACCCAGGAGCCAGCTTCAATATCAGACCTAACCGCTGAGCATCTTTTCTCACATCTATCTCTCACATAGAATATAGTCCTTCCAAATAGCATCAGGCTGACAAATGCAGCCTATACTCCAAAGGGAAGAAGCAGAAGGAAAGGCAGCCTTCTCGTTTTTTGGCCCAAAAGTGAGAGAACTTGCCAAAGATATGTCGGTAAAATGCATATTAAAATATACTTGTTTGGAAAGGAAATCTACAGTGCTCTGCCTCTGCTCTCAATGCGGCACCAGTACCAGGAGCTCACAGATATATTAAACACACTAATGGTTTCTCCTTGTCTGTGAAGGCATTCCACTGGTCTATAAGGACTCACGGTGGTGCTTCAGTGTTTTGAACACTGTTATTTCTAGGTTCCACTGGAAAGCAAAAGTCTCCCTGCTGTGGGAAGTATATATGAATGGGCCATTTTGTGTTCTTTGAATATAAGTTTGCCCCTCTTCCCCACTGCACCACAATTTCTTCCTCCTACAGCCCCCACTATTAATAGGCTTTACATCCTGTTTGTACCTTAGTCAGTTCCCCAGTTTTGCGTAAATCATAACTTCCTATATACATATAAAAAAAAGAATCTGCTATTTCCAGGGTACTCCATAGACAGAAATAACAGCACTGCAAGGGTTTATTCTTCATAATTTCTGAATGTGTTTTCGGAAGACTACTGAGCCCATGTGCACTTACGGGCTGTTATTCCCAAATGAAAACTACAGAATTCAGCTCTTTAGCTGCAGAATTAATATGAGAGCAATTAGATCTTATCAGAGGTGCTTGAAGTAGTAACAAGTTGGGGGTTCAGGACTTGTGGTTTTGTCTTTTAGCATTGGACATGACGTAAAAAACATTTTAGGACTGTGCTATATCTTTTATACCAGTCAACTTTACCTTGCATTTTACCAATAGACAAATTGAAAGCCCTTCTGCATTCTTAATCACAATGAATGGCTCTATTTAGGAGTTTCCATAGCAGCTAATACATGCAATTTTACATTCCAGAAAAATACATAGCATTTAAGACATTGGGACAGAATACCAAATATTAGAACTTGATGTTTGAGTGCACTGCTAAAGTTAGTAACCTTTATTCTGTAAGGTATCTGGATTGGTTGTTGATATCAGACTATTTTCTGACAACAGAATAATGCAGTCAAAAGGCAGTCATTAAGGCTTCCTCAAGTGTGGCAGAGTATTTTCATCACAGACCAAAATAATATAAGAATTACCAGCAAGAATTATGAATTGTGATGGAGAGAGTGTTCGTGTTAGTGGTAAGGTGCTGTGGTTTAAGCCCAGCCCTAACTCACGCCGTTTGCTCACTCACTCCCCCATCTTCCTTCCCCCCTGCTCCCAGAGGATGGAGAGGAGAATCAGAAGAATGTAACTCCCACAGGTTGAGATAAGAACAGTCCCGTAACTAAGGTATAACACAAACCACTGCTGCTACCATCAGTAATTATAATAATGACAAGGGAGACAACAAGGGAAGAGAATACAACCACTCACCACCTGCTGACTGATACCAAGCCCAACCGAGCAGTGAACCAACCTTTCCGGGTAACTGCCCCCAGTTTTTTACATCCTGGGCATGACGTGCTGTGGTATGGAATACCTCTTTGGCTAGTTTGGGTCAAGTGTCCTGTCTCTGCTTCCTCCCAGCTTTCTCTCCTCCCTGGCAGAGAATGAGACTACGAAAGTCCTTGGTCAGACTACACATTTGAGCAGTAACTAAAAACATCGGTGTTATCAGAGCTGTTCCCAGGCCGAAAGTCAAAAACACAGCTCTGCACCAGCTAGTAAGAAGGAGAAAAAATGACTGCTACTGCTGAACCCAAGACATAAGGTAAGTCAGGATTATCTCCTGTGTTTGCAGTTTCTCTATAACTCCGGTGTGAACCAACAAACACATTTATGCAGTACACTGAAGAGTGGCTATTGTATCATGACATAGGTAAGCATGTTACTTACATGTTTCTGTTTTGCTCCTGTAAGTCTTCAGCACTTGAAGAGTAGGAGAAGGAGTCAGGCTCTGCATGTGCATGAACATCCAAGAGCATGGGAGCAGATGACAGAATGATAGAATGGTTTGGGCTGGAAGGGACCTTCAAGATCATCCAGTTCCAACCACCTGCTATGGGCAGAGACACCTTGCACTAGACCAGGCTACTACAAGCCCTATCCAATCTAGCCTTTAGCAGTGCCACAGATAGGGCAACCACAGCTTCTCTAAGCAACCTGTGCCAGAGCCTCACCACCCTCACAGGAAAGAACTTCCTAATACCTAATCTAAATCTATCGTCTTTCAGCATAAATCCATTCCCCTTGTCCTATCACTACTTGCTTTTATAAACTGTCCTTCTCCAGCTTTCTTTTAGCCCCTGTTTAAGCACTGGAAGCTGATGTAAGGTCTCCCTGGAGCTTGCTCTTCTCCAGTCTGAACAAGTCCAGCTCCTCATCCTGTCTTCGTAGGAGAAGTACTCCAGCCCTCCAATCATCTTTGTGTCCTTCTCTGGACTTGCCTGAGAATGTCCACCTTGTTCTGATGTTGGGGCCACAGAGCTGGATGTGGTACTCCAGGTGGGGTCTCAGAAGAGTGGAGTAGAGAGGAAGAATCACTTCCTTCAGTGTGCTGGTCACACTCCTTTTGATGCATCCGAGGTTATAATTGGGTTTCTGGACTACAAGTGCACACTGAAGCCAGGTAATGTTGAACTACCCATCAACCAACACCCCCAAGCCTTTCTCCACAGGACCACTCTCAGTGCGTTCTCTCTCCAGCCTGTATTTGTGCCTGGGATTGTCCCAAGCCAGGTGCAGGACCTTGCACTTGGCCTTGTTGAACTTAATAAGGCTCAAAGCGATGACACTGGAGTAGATGCTGCAATAAAGAATTATCGTTTGAAGCCTCAAACTGTACTCAGTTTATCTGGCATCCAGGCCACATAGACAAAGCCAGCTCAGAGAAGTTCTTTAGATCTCTTAGAAGCTATACTAGGCAGATCTTAACAGTTAGAACAGAAAATGCTGCCTAGACTGGAAATTCACTGCATTTGTTGGAAAGGCTGGCAGAGCAGAGACAGCATGCTTGAAGCACATGGCAGAAGCTGGACCAAGGCTGGACAAAAGTGAGGTTCCTGGTTCTGCAGCAGGGAAACCCTTAGGACAGTTTGGAGTACATCTCCTGTGACATCAGTGAAATACAACCTAACTTTTGTGATTTAAAGAAAAAGCCTCCATCAAGCCCTAAGAACCTGAAAGTAGCTGTAACAACCAGGATGACAAAGAGAAGGTCCTTCTTATTCCTCTTGCTGAGCGCTCATGGGCAATGTCCCAGTGCCACCTATCCCCTTATCCTGCCCCACTTGTACTAATGTCAAAAAAGAACATAGCCCAGAAACATTTACTAAGAACTTACTGCACAGAAAAGAAACTTAGATTTCTGGATTTCTAACCCAATTTCTGTTCAGCCACACAATGGATTTGCCCCTCAGCTGCGCTTTGGGCCATCTGATGACAGATGCTATGCAAATGGATCAAAAAGGACAATCCTTAACACCATCCTCTCTTCCAAAGCAAAACTGAATAAAGGGCAAGAAACAGTATCTGGGTAAAGACAAATAGGAAAGGCCAACAAGACCATTGTACCACTCTGCTGTTGATGACATGGCAATATTACTCTATCTGCGGAACTGCAGTCAGGATTTAGCAAGCTTGATGGTTTGGATCCTGGAGGGTTCCCTGGTTTGCAGCAGATGAGATTGAGAGCAAGCTGTTTGGTTTCTAAATTCAAACTAATAAAATATTACATGGAAGCACAAGCAGTTATTAAGAAGCAGTTTCAGAAATCTTAAATTTCAACAGCTTTGTTGGTAATTCTTTTCACCTGATTTTCAAGAACAAGAGAATTGGTGGCAACATCAAAGAATGGAATTGTGAGATAGAGAAAATTATAACCTTAGAGGTGGACATTTGTTTTCCCTTATGAAACACAGTTTTTGGTTAGAAGCTAAAAGGTCGTGAGGCCCAGAGGAGTGATGTAGTGTTGTGCTAGAAAGCCTGGGCTCTGTTTTGTCTAGTCCTCGGTGGTATAAATCTTATTTGCAAAGGTAGAAACCATTGTTGTAACCCTTTCTCCCCTAGAGTAACTTATTAAATCTGTGTGCTTTCCATAAAGAGAAAAGTGGGAGCTGGACACCTGGACAGCTTTATTTTCTAGGAACGGCTGAACCACATAAAATGCTATGAATTGTGTCCTCTGAGAAAGGATGGCTACCTTCAGAGGAGGTAGGCAAGAAGCATTAGGAGACCTACGGGATTGTGGTGGGAAAGGTCTGATGGGGTACAGATGGGACCAAAAAGGGTAGAAATGGAGCAAAGGGAGGGGAAACGAGAGAGTGTGAAGAATACAGGGCATCTGGGGACTGTGTGTGGGGCAGGTAGGCTGAGGTCCTGGAAGCCTGCAATTTTTACAATAAAAGGTGGGAGAGAAATGAACCCTAATACTGACAAACTGAACACAGCAATAGCTCATCGTGCTCACTGGAACTGGGACTTCTTGTTTGTACTCATGGGAGGGTCTGGAAAATTCTCACCGTGCTTCAAGACACAACTGATACCAGATCACACAACTGCATGTAACTGAGCCAACTGAGTCTTGAATATAAGAAGCATACTCTTCAGAAAATTAAGAACAAAACCTAACCATTACAGTACTTTGAAAGCATTTGGGAAAATGAACCATTGGAGCAGAGCTGAGCTATTAAAATGTGCATGATAAATATAAGCAAAGTATGCTATGCTGGCACTGCCTTATATCTGGCATATTTAATATCTGGCATACCTATATCTACACTACACAGATATGGCAGAGATGCTACACTGCTGAGTGATCGAAAAGCTGTGAACTTCAACGTTGTGTGTTGTTACAGCAACATAGCAGAGAGGACTGGTACAACTTAACACCAAACTTTTTACACTTTCCTCCACTGAAAACTCCTACATAAAATGCCATGAAGTGCTGAAAGATTGCTTGGAAAGTTGGCTCCAAAATGAAGAAGACAGCTTGGTTTGACCGAAGCCTGTCAAATATTTCAGCAGTCCTCTTCAGAGAACACTGAGACCATGTTTGCTGTGCAGTTTGTCACTCATCACTGCATTGTAAAGTACCAAGAAATAAGGCAAGAGCAGTTTTGACACTAATTCCTCTTGATAAGATGATATTATTGGTCCACTTCTGGTAGTGATTTGGAATGCAGCAGTGAAGACCAAAGACAGCCTCTGTGATTGCAGCAATGAAGCAATACCATGAACCTCCTAATTTTCTGACTAGAAGACAAACAACCAGACCAAATAAAAATTATTATTTTTTTTGGTTTCTATATATTTTTAAAACCTCATTTGTCTCACTAACAGAAAGGAATTTGCCATGGTCATATCGTAACCACTAGGAGTTACAAATCTGATTCACTCAACCACCAGATAGTTCAACATTGTGGACTCTAGTTACCTGAGAACAGATATTTGCCTCTATGGGCTGTGAGCAATTCCTAGTGAAGTCAGCAAGGTCTGAATTTCATCTCAACTAATTCTGCCTATCTAGGTTTCCTCTCTAGGCAGTGGAGAGACAGATGGAACTGGCCAGTCTGAAAATGTATTGCTGTATGTTCATAGCACTATTTCTTTCTCTTAGGATGAGTAACTCTCCTGGAAGTAATTTTACTGATATAGAGTAAACCTTGATGATTAGCTTGGATTAGAAGTCTAACATTTAAACAGATTGAGAAAGATGACGTGATTTCTAAGACTCATTAAACCTCCTAGGAGTAAAATGGCCCAAAGCCACCTTGTAACAAGTATGAATAAGAATTGTGTAGCTTTTGACCACAGAAGACTTGAAACTGGTAAAATGGATCTATTGGACAGACAAATGGCAACAAGACCTAACAATATGGGGAGATCCTACTCCAAATTGCATAAATTGTTCCCTCCCCATGGTTTTGTGGTCAATGGCTACATGTGCTTAACTTCAATGATCCTGGTGCAGAGAGCAAGAAAGCTGCTCCCACATAGTATGAAGGACATGCATGTGGCATACTGAGATATTAAGTCATTTTAGTTCAGTCTCCCAAAGGAACAAGACTTACCTGATCACACTCTGTGTGTGTCTATCCCCACAGCTAATTTCTGGATCAATTTTAAGAAAAAATGTCAGCAAAGTACTAGTTCAAAGAAAATAGACAGATTGGTAAAGGAATTCGAATTGCAGAAAGGCTTCAGCAACACTTCAACCCTCATGAGTTATCAATAGGTCCAAACAGAGAGCACACATTTTGAAGGACACATATGAACAGCTCAACTGTTCATATACATGTACAGATTAAATTTCTGCAAAATGTTTCCAGTTCATTGGAAAGGAAAGGATCAAGCCATGAAACCAGCTGCATGTATGTGGACTGACTGGAGAGGAATTAAATATTGGTCTCAGTATGAAAACATACATGCTTTTGAGTTTAAAGTCAGCTCTTTAATACATTAACAGTTATGGCTGGAATACAAAATACAAAAGACAAGGCGTAATTATACTTTTGAAGGGGAAAATGTTATGGTTGATGGCTGCCAAATGTTTGCTACTTGTGCAAAGACTGCGGTGAACATCCTTCCTACATGGTACACACAAGTGAGTGATGCAAATACTTGCTTCTCATAATTCTACTGCAGAACCAATGAGGGATTGTTACAAGCAGTGATTTGAGAGAAAGTACTTCTACCATCAGGCCTGCAAATTCCACTGCGGCTTGAAAATCAGACTTCACAGCTGTGTTATTTTTGGTTCCCACTTATGTGCCACTTCCAGCAGTACAAAAAAAAAAAGGATGGTTGGAGGAAAATTCTAACTTCTTGCTTTACTTTCTTGTCTTTTGGTTGGATCCCAAGAAGCCTTCTGTCCTTGTGGATGTACAAGTCAGAAAAGTACTTGGCCTTGCAGCTGCAACTCAGTTAACAATTCTTTGAACAATAAATGAACCAAGCCCATAATTTCCTTTTCTATAGTGTATAAAGAGAGCTCTGAGGAGCTCATTCGCGAATGCTGGTTTCATAAGCAGAGCTGAGGAAATGCACACGCATGCACATGCAGAGGAATATGTGTTTTGCATGGAAGTGTAATATTTCCAGTCATTTTCCTCTAAAGCCACAGTTCAGCAAGCTCATGATTACATTTGTGTTATTCCAAACTTTTCAGGGCCAGGAAGGTAGGGAGCTGTGCTGCTGACTGCACAGCCTTTTGTCTACATCTGTTCCTAGAAGGATGAGTGGACAGTAAGGCAAGAGCCACTGGGGCTGAATGATTTTGCTAGTGTATGAGAAAATTGTACATCAGAGCATGATCCAAAAAAGATGCTTGTTTCTGGAAGACACCCTCATGATCCTCTCTGTGCCTGTAAAGAACTTCAAGCATCTGCAGAAAACAAGGCAAAAAAGGAAAATTACACTTTCTCCTACTTTACAGCAGCGAAGAGAAAAGCCAGTATTAACTTGGCCTTTATTTCTTAGTTTACACCTAAGACTATCTGTTTTGGCAAGCATCTGGACAACCACAAGTTATAAGGGAGTGGATTGTCTGTTGTAAACTCATCATTAGTGTAGAGATCACCTATCATTTGTTCTTGTCTAATCCCTTTTAATAAAAGTAACAACAACAACAACAAAAATCTCAGGTTTTGATTTGAGCAAGTTAATGCCATAAAGACAATGACTGTTTCCATTTCTCCAGACCCTCAGTCTCTACCAGTTCACATGCGCTAAGGGTGCCAGACATGTATCACTGCTACCCGGGATTGTATCAGACTTCCAGTAAAACAGATTTGAGAGGCCTAGGCTGATCAGATGTATCTCACTTTACACCCCTGTCAGTCTTGCTTGAACTTGTCTGCTTCTTGGCAGGTGTTCTTATAGGAAACAAATGGCCAGTATGTCATAGGCTGAAGATTATAGCTTTATAAGAAAGCTGGGGTAATTATTTAGTTTCAGCTTCTCAAAGTTAAGGATTTTGTTGTATCCAAAATCTTCTTCTACATTCTTTCACTTAGCAGTTTACCAGAAATACACAGAAATCAAACGTTATCTACAGAATCTGTCTATGAAAACATGAAGACTTCGATATTTAATAGAACCCTTTCAGTATCCTTTTGGTTTGCAGTCATAACCAGAAAATTGTGTATCTTCATACAAACATCCCCTCAGTTCTGGTCTATGATTTCACCATTGTAAAATGTCTGTGCTGCTATATTTTTGCAGAAATTCAAGACAATTCTTTTCAGAAGTATTATTGCTATTTTAGGACAGATTTTCTGACTTGCTCCGTTATTTTTTTTTTATGTGAGGTTCAATAAATAGTGTCAAAATTCAACTCTTAAAAATGAGTCTGTCAACCACAAGGGTCATAAACAAAATAAAAGAAATCAGGAAGAGCACATATGTTTCTACCAATATAGTCAGAAAGAACCTTTTCTGACACTGTGCTTCTGGCTGTCTATGTAGTTGATGTTAACTGTCCTCCCTGCAGTCCTTCTTCTGTTGTAGGAAATTATTTTAAATTAAATACACTGATTTCAAAATAGAAAAATTATTTCAGTTGTCAACACTGTAGATATTTTTATTCAAAATGTTTTAGAAGGAAAATAGCACCAAGTTCTGAATAATATTCTTCACTATTTTTGCTGTCATCTGGGAAGTGGCATTTAGCAAGTGACAAAAATGACCTGCAACTTTGGTGGAATATTATCTAGTATATGTACAAATTTTCCTTAAGATTTAAATTTTGCAACATGTTCCCAACTCATCTATGTATTTAGGGAGAAAGACCCATGACAACGAGTGTGCTGCCTTCCTAAAACGCCACCTTCCCAAAACAAGAGATTAAATTGGAATTCTAGTTTTCATTAGGAAAAAGAATAAAAACTATTTATATTTCTGGACACTACAGTCAGAGAAGAAAGCCGGAAAGCTTAAGAGTCAAGAAGTCAGACAAATGTGCACAATTGCTTGCTAATTAATTCTTTTGTGTTGGCTTTGCTTTGGAGGACAACTCATAATTTTGAGGTAGCTGGGGTGGGCAATAGCAGCTGTGGGATACAACATAAACACAGGGAAGAAGAACGATGGTCTGCACCATCATGTTCTGTTTGCATTCCTAGCAGCACAACTGAAGGAAGGCAAAACAGTTCAACGTTAACACCTCTTGCATAGTAGACCAAAACACAGTTTGGGTGTAAATAATTGCAGTAACAGGCACAAGCAGCCAGGGTAATTACCCAGAGCCCCACTGGGTTAAACCAGGGACATGCACATGCCATCTGCTGAGCAGACAGGAACAAGGATGGGCCGATGCCCTTCCACACATTTAAGACTATGTCTGGCCATCAAATAACAGCTGAAATGATGTGCCTGTAGGTCTGGAACCCACCTCTTTCCTAACCCCCCATAAGTTTAACACATAAACCATAGATAAGTAATGCTTCCCAAAGACACTTATCTCCCAAAAGAGTAAAGTCTTTGAAAAGGGAGGAGGAACAGTAAAGCACAGGCTACAAGCCCATTAGCCCAAAGATCTTGATTTCTATCTCCAGTTTAAACCAGTTGAGAATCTAGTCCAAGGTGCCATTCCCAAGCCTGCTGTGCCCCCTCTGGAACAGGTGGCAAATTTCATAGAATCACATTTCTTCAACTCTGCACAGTTTGCCCATCTAAAGTGAAGAATATATTATCTTTTCTAGAGCTTCTTCTTTGACAGAAAGATGATAAACACTTCCATAAGCAAATAGTAAGAACAGGGAAGATGGCAATGAGAGAGCATGGCTGAAAACAAGGCAGAAGAGTTACAAATGAGGATAACACAGTGGGAAAGTCTACAGCTGGGAGAGGGAGGGAGTGTGTGTGAAGAGAAGATCGTATTTATTTGAAACATGTGTGCTGGTTAATCATGGCTGGAACTTGGGATCGGGTGAGATTCTGTAGTGGAGAGGAGGTGGCAGACACAGGGAAATTATTTTTTATTTCAAACAGATGTATTCACAATGGTCTTATGCTGATGAAACTCAATAACTAAGAGATTTAAAGAGGGGTATACTGTGATGGGAATTTGTAGCTGGGAGGCAGAAGGGAAAATGATCATTTGCAATAGACATATGTAATCACTGTACGCACTCAGTGCTGAGAGGAGGATGGGACTGCATCTGCCAGAGCAAGTGAAAAAGGAAAGCCCAGTCACTGCTGCAGCAGAAAATGGGAAGAACAGATAGGCTGGTGCAGGAGAAAGGGAGGAGGAAATATGTGGTAGAGGATATGCACTTTTAAATTTGTGACTTTCAGCAAAACTGACATTGTTCTTTTAACATGCCATAGTGAGGAAATGTTCTGCTCAGTTCTGTAACTATTTTCTCTGTGGGATGTCTTGTGCCCCCTTAGCATTTATAGTGCAATGTCCGAATGTGATCCTTGTGTTTTCATCAATCCATTCATGTTCTTTCTCATTCAACATGAAGTTAGAATTTCACTTCTTCTGCACAGATTTTTATTTTTTATTATTTGCTTCCTTGGGCTTCTTTAACAATGTGTTAGAAACTTATATTCCTAGTTTGGTTTAGGGTGAGAGCTGTTATCAGCTTTGACTCCCTGAGGAGTTTCTAATCACAAGTAGCAAGAGATTTTGCTTAAGAACACAAACAGATATTACCATGATTAAATTAAAAAAAAAATATAAATCAGTACAGGCAAGACCTGAACAATTTCCATATAACAGCAGTAGAAATTCAGTGACATCTACGTGGATAACATGTTCAAACCAAATAATAAATGTCTAGGCCTAATATAAGCTTATACTTTGGAGAATACCAGCAGACAAAATAAAAGTGAAGAAGACTTCCTCAGGTCTGAAGGGTACCCAGAGATAGGTGTCCAGATGAATGCAAGGAGCCTCAGCTTTCATGACCACAATGAAGATCTCGTCAGCATTGTCACTGCAGAGTAGGAAGGGATGCGTTGCCATTTGCAGGCATTTAGGTTAGGATAAGATGAATTCTGTTCACCTCCATTGAACACACTAACTCTTCTCTCTTTACAAAAGACTAGAGCAACTCCCAAATGTATCTGCTGCAATGGAGATGCCTTTTCTTAATCAAGTGAATCTGAAGTATTTTGCCTTCCCACAACAATGTATTTTATAAGATAGGAACACACAAACCAATAACATTTATTTTTAGGCATCCAAGGACTCAGACATACACTCAAGTTCCAGTAACAAAGAGCACATGCTCAGCTATCATGGCTTCCTGATATATGATGACTTGTTAGCCCTAGGAAATTCATTGCATCCCTAACTCTGTCATAAAAATAACTGAATTTTCAAAAGCTCTCAGATAGGCCACAGTCTTGAAACTGCATATAAATAAAACTGTGATCCAATTAATGCTGCTTTATTCTCACACAAGAGTGAAAAGTGCCTATTTCCTGTGACTTGCCATTGACTCAATAAACAGAAAGAACTGGAGGTGCATGATGCTGGGCTGCCCCTGGTATGGGAAAAATAGCTGCTCTGCACCTCAGGGTGAGAGGTGCAGACTTCCCCTTTGGGAGGCCATTGTTTTGCTCTAAGCTTTAAACAAAGCTCTCTGAAGACTGTTTTTTTGCAAGAGAAATTTTCTTTCCTTGTTGTTTGGCTGTCAGGGAGAAAGTAGAGTTTATGAAAAAGAAACCAACCCAACAATATTTGGACAATGCATTCGTATTTAAGGGAGATTTCTGATTTTGATTTTTATACTATCTTTTTAAATAAAGTTGCCAGCTTGAAGCAAAAGACAAAGTAGAAATCCATGGGAAAGAAAACTGAACGTACATTTTGAGAAAAGCTGTTTGCTATCAGCTTCTGCTGGTTTCAATCCACTGCATCACTAGAACAAGGCCATTTTATGCTCTAGGTTTTCCTTTCAAAATCCAGACACAAGGAAAGTGCTTGTCAAAAATTATTAACATCTTAACAGGGTTTACTATAGACAAAGACATTAAGATACATTTGAACACACCCATATACATTATAAAAGTTGGAGAAATGTGTTTTTTCCTGTGCTCTTATAGGTCAGAAAGGAGAAGTGTGTATTGCAGATTTCTCTTGGGACAGATTCACTAGCAGTGATTTAGCCAGAAAGAAGCCTCCTTCACTTCTGCAATGTATAATGAAGGAAAACTGAGCTGTAAGTTAAAGATGAAGGTGAAAGCCTGACCCCAGTGAAATTAATGGGAATTCTGCCATTGATTTCAAAGAGGCCAGCATTTCGACCAAGGTATAAACTCGATTTTGTTCTGCCTCGTTCTGGGAGTTACTCAAGAGTAGTGCTGTGCAAGAAATGGGTTTTCATTTTTTGGTTCTCTGTCCAAACTGAGGAGAATATAAAAAAGAAAATAATCTCCAGTCAACCAAACCCCATTGTTTGTTTTGCTAAACCAGCAAAACCTCCGAATACATCTTTTGTCAGTGGAGGTATTTCTTCAGACACAAAATGTATTTTTTGTGTGTCTCAAATCTCTCAGGCTTTTGTCTTCATTTATTATCAGAAACAGTTTTTCAAGTAAAAACTATTAAATGTTTTTGTTCAAAGATGTCAAAACAAATTGTTTAGACTTTTTAAAATCTTCTACCACCCAATGCTTTTGTTCAAAACCCTCATCAAATTCAAAAGAGATTAATTTGATTTCTTCAGGAACTTCACATTTTTGGAATAAAATAGTTTTCTGGAGAAAAAAGACCAAAACAAACAACCAACAACTCCAAACCAAACAACACAAATCTCTTCAGGATTTCAATGTGGCAGCATTGCAAAAAGAATTTGAAAGAAATAATGATCGTATCAAAACCACTTCATAGTGGTTTTGGGAATAGTAATAGTGAATTTCAAATAGTATTTTCAACATGAAATGTTGACATTTATTATTTAGTGACACAAATGAGAGAGGAATGTGGACAACCGTTTTGGTGCAAGCGACAGAATCAAGTAAAGTCAAGATCCTGGTGTATTTAGTTCTGAAAACCTACTCACCTCTAATTGCTCCAAAAACTTTTCTAGAACCCCTCCCACTTCATTCAGTTATGGACTTGAAGGAGAAATGTCATAGTAGCACATGGACACGCACAGGGCCATGGATAACATCACAACATAACCCAGCTGCTGAGGTGCAAGCTGTTAGAGCTTCAGTGTTTGGAATGGATTGAGAGTTTTTGCCTTCTTTTGTTTTGTATGTCAATATAATGTAGGTTTGAACAGCTCAGGCTTTACACAGCTCTAGTAGAAATGGAAAGTCCTAACCACAGATTAAATCATCTGTATTGTATTATGAATAGTCAGCTCTGTTGAGAAAGGACATTTGACTTTGCAATGTGGTAGATATTAACAAACACTTAAGAGAAACCACAAGGCTTCATGTATTTGCCTGGAGTAAGCCCACAACATCTGCTTGAACCCTTCTGGGTCTACACTGTTAAAGAACATAAGTCGGTTTGTTGGTCATTCCTCTGAACTTGAAGCCAGATGAGCAAATCCAAGCCATTTCATGGTACAATCACTCTAATCATTTCAGCATGGTTCATAGGTTTTTTGCAGAGGACATGAGCTTCAGAAAAATATTAGACAGCATTTGCAAAATTTCTCTCCCTTACAAAGATTAAGCTGTGTGAATTGCAGAGCTCTGAGAAAAAGCCCTTCTTATCTGTCTGTCTGGTTGATTATTCATTTATTAGATTACATTCCCAGACCTTGTATTTCAGTTTCATGTATTTGGCACTACTGGCATTTTTGTTCATGACCTGATATTGCCCATTTGTATTTTCACTCAAAGGAATGGCTACTACATAAGCATATGAGTTACAATTTGTAAGGATGCATTTTATTGTATTTTTATAACTGATATGAATGTAGGAATATCTCTATGGGGTGGAACTGGGTTTGTTCAGCTGGCAAAGTCAGCACCGTCACGTGAGTGAATAGGGATTATTTTCCTTGGCTGATACTGTTTGTTAGATGCTGTGCTTCTAGACTCACAGGGTGTATGCAGATAGGCAGGGTGTATCATAGTAATAACTACGTAGGTACAAGCAGCCGCAACGATACTGCTGTTTTTATACAAAACCATTGATATCCATGGAAGCCTGCAAAATTTGAAAGACTGGTCCCAGTCTTTCAAAAGTCTAAAATAGACACAAGGTGGTAAACGATGGCAGCAGACAACATTATGGCAGGAATGAAAGAGGAGAAAAGCATTATGTGAGATAAAAAAACAGATTTGTTTTGCGAGGTTTTATCTGTCTTGGTAGCTATTTTTTGAACTCCCCTCTTATTCTGCTTTGGAACATTTAGGTTTGCTCACCACACAGACGTAAATTAACTGTAATGCGAACAAAATTTGTTGCCCATTTAAGACAAAAAAAAGTTTTCTGTTTTGCCATTTCTGTGTCACTCTGGAAATAATATTTTCCAGGTGTCTGCATACAAGTTTCTGTTTTGAAATGAGATTGACAAAGTGTTGCTTATTGAAACTTGACTATTGAAGTGTGAAATCTAAGTTCTTGGGGGGAATTGTAAAATCTGATCTAAACACTTCATGTGGGAATTTAGTCAAGGTTTCTGCAAGGCTGTAGCCAAATTAGAATTTGATTTGTAAAGAAATAACTTTCTGTATGAGGTAGAAAATCCTGTCCCCTCCCCCACAATTTTTTTTCTAGTGGCAAAATAGAAAAAATTAAAAATGCCTTTTTTTCTTTTTTCTTTTTTTTTTTTTTTTCCAAAAAAAGAAAACTCCAGTTTTGGGAAACCTTTTCTTACAACTAAAAGAAATAAGTTAATGTGCAAGAATGTTCCACGAATGCTTTTCTCACAATAACCACTTTTGAAGCTCACCAAGTGATTGAGTACATAGTACAAATAATGCATATAGAGTGCAAATAATAGCAAGACTGGATATGAATGAAACTGAAAAAAGATTATCCTTTCAATGTCCATCAAAATCAAAAAGGAATCCTCCTAAAAAATTTTAGTAAAGTGAGAAATCTTATATTTTTGAATTATCTTTTGTGAAAAGGCGGCAGCCAGGACCACTTCTGTCAGTGCTTTTCAGGAAAAATAAATACTTTTTGCTCAAGTCTAAGCAAAGGGATTTGTACCAAAAAATAGTTGAGAGAAGCTATTGATGAATGGCCATAAATGTGAGTTAAAACAAAAGTGGTCTGGCTATGGATTATCTCATTATACCACTACAATTACTGATGGAAGTTGAAAATCTCAGCAAGTCCAAAATAGTGATTTATATGCTCAAAATCAAAGGAAAAGGCAGAAAGGTTCACACTGTCCACGCACATGCTGTAAAGAAACATCAGCAGAACCAAGTGCTGAAACAGTGGTGATGAGTGGAAGAGTGACACCCTGCTAAGCACAGACCTTCAAGGGAATTTGCCCTTTGTCGTGATAGAAACGGAGTGCACTGATGGCTTCTGTGTGGCAGCTGCCATGAGGTCCGCTGAAGGCAACTCATGAGAAAAGCTCTCCAAAGGTGAGCCTGGCCTTCAGGTGAGTACAGCCTGGCCTCCACTGCCTGCATTGTCAAGGGAGCTCCTGCAAATAGAGTGTTTGACTCTGCCAAAGAGGTGGTCAAGACAGTTCACCACCTCCCTCGGATGTTCATGAAATGTCAAGAACTGAGAGAGTATTGATTTAAACTAACAATCCTGCTACTTCTGCAAGAGTCTTGTGTGATTTTTCCAGAGGAGCATCTGAAGAATCAAACACAAGTACACACATGATCTGGTCAGTTTTGAGTTTGGTAAGATGTCTCCTGCTTTCACATCTCATGCCTATAATTCTGTTGACTGAGGGAATTTATTATCACAATTGCACTTCTGCATATCCAACTAGAGGAGGAGAAGAGAAGGCTGTTTTATCCCCGCTTTGTTTCCTGCAGAAGGAATTCCCTGGTGCCTGTGGAAAGGTATATTCCAGATCTTCTTGTTAGTTTGCAGAGTACATTGTTTTTTCTGGCACAGGAAAAGGATACAAAACCACAAGGGCAGTAAATTAAATGAGCAGCTCTTTGCTGTCCCTTTCTGAAGGCACCTCCCAGTTCATTTCTCATTGTTTCTGGACCATTTTTATCTGTTATTATCACCTTCTCACCGCCATTAAGGAATCATTGTAGTCAGCTTCAAGTCATTTATCAATGAGTTCATTAAAAGTATTATCCATAAAGTTGTGACACCTGTCGTTGGTGCCATGGTGTTTTTGAGATACTATTCATCCAAATACAAAAGTTTCCAACCGTTATTCATAAATCCTGTGCCAAGCACTTGGATTGGAGACACCTGTATACAATGGGAGCTGCGAAGGGGCAGCCAAGCCAGGCCCTTGTAACTAGCAAAATTTTCATTAGAAATTAAACTCTTCTTGAACACAATTTCTTATTTTGCCTTAATAGCCATATTGTGCAATTTCTCTGTGTAACTGCAGCTTCTGTGCACAGCCTGTGGTCAGAAAAGTGCCAGCACAATCCCTGTTATCACACATTCAGAGGAGAATTCACTGGTACATATGCATAAAAGAATAAGCAAACTATTTGCTGAAGTGGTTGGGCTGTCATGAAACAACTACTATATAAAAGCGGTTCTCTTTACCCAGTCACTTGTGTGGATCATAAGGGTTCTGTTACATTAATTATTTGTATTATGTCTTTTCATAGAGGAATTGGATTATATGTGTGAGCTGTGCTGGCCTGGAAAGTAGTAGGCATGTGTTCATTTGTTAAACTTCTATGCATGCTTTAGAAAAAGTAGAATGCCCACACATAATCTTCCTTGAGAAGCTTTCATTTTTCTTTTCCCCAGGTTAATGAAAAGCTACAAGTATTTTGACAGTTTTTGATATGAGAAGATGTTTGCTGAGGTCAAGATAAATGACTAAATTTTTATATACTGAGGCCAGTACCCGCAGTTTTGATAACCATAATAATTATTATAAGGCTTAACAAACCTTCTGCTTGAGGTCATAAATTAAGTGTCTCAGTAAAACCATATTTGAATTCACTGAAAATATTTCCAATGGCTTCAGATGTAGTTGTTTAAGCTCCCAGCCTGGTAAAGACTTTCTCTTCCCCAATCTAAATTATTGCTGGTCTGGAGAAGAACTTTACCAGAAAATAATGTTCTTTTATTTGCAATTACCACTTCTGATTACCTCGTATTTTTCAGTGTGGAAGACAGTCTTTTGAGCTACATAAAACAATGGCTTTATTCAATAACATATATTTTTTTTCTTTTTTAACTAAAAATAGAAGGATTATGTAAAGGTAAACTAAAAAAGTATATTATTAAGTAAAGCTATTTTCTACTTCCTGTTTCAGCTTTGTTGTAAAATAGTTATTCTTTGTATATTAACAAGTAATAATGAGTGATCAAGAGATTGCAATAATTTTGGGGCTGCAGTTCAGCTCTAGGGTAATTTGGAAATGTCAATCTTGTGTAAAAATCAATCACAGTTTTTCACAGTAGTTGAAAAATATCACTGTAATAACAAATAGTAGTACTTACAGGTCAAACAAGATCAAATCAGTTTATTAGTATTCTCCGTGTTTTACCAAAATAGACTCTGAGCGCTGTTAATAGGGATAGACCAGTAAGTCTCACACACCACATAAGGATGCCTTGTGTGATGCTCATAGGAGGTTGATGTGAGGTTACAGAAGAAATGAAAGCTCTTTAACACAGAGTCACTGTCTTGCAGTGTCTGGCTTTTCTGTTTTAAGCTAATTTAAAATCTCTGTGATTATAACACATGTTAATAATTAAAGCACTGCAGATGTGTTTCCTGCAAAAGTAGGAAGACACTGCTTCTGTGCTGTCTATCAGAAGATCAGACCTAAACAAACACAGCATGGGAAGCAGGACCCAGGCCACCAGACCCAGGCAGCTGATGTTTGCTATCAGTTTTCACATAGCCCTGTTACACCAAAACTAAGCAGCTTAGGAAGATGTTAAAAGGTAGTGACTGACTGGTTTTTACACTATATTCAAGACAACAAATCGTCATCTTTGCCACATTAGGATCTGAATTCTTGATCAGCTTAAAGAGGTACTTGATTTTTTTATAGGTCTGCAGTATGTTATTTAAAAAAACCCTCCACAACACAGCAGAAAATGAAAGCTGCAGATAAAACTTTTCAAATCTGTTATCATTTATGTTCAACTGCCCTGCAAAAAGAAGTTAATCATCGATGCTGGGAGGGACTCTTCATTAGGGACTATACTGATAGGACAAGGAGTAATGGGTTTAAACTTAAACAGAGGAAGTTTAGATTGGATATGAGGAAGAAATTCTTTACTGTAAGGGTGGTGAGGCACTGGAATGGGTTTCCCAGGGAAGTTGTGAACGCTCTATCCCTGGCAGTGTTCAAGGCCGGGTTGGACAGAGCCTTGGGTGGCATGGTTTAGTGTGAGGTGTCCCTGGCCATGCAGGGGGATTGGAACTAGATGATCTTCAGGTCCTTTCCAACCCTAACTATTCTATGACTCTATGATTCTATGTTACAGTATAAATAAAACAAGAAAGTATACTGCTGGAGGAGACAGAGATGTGTCATTGGATGTCATCCTTCTGCCCTAAGCAGATCCACAATATCTAAAGCTCTCCTGATAGAGTAGGTTTTGCCACTGAATTTTGATCAACTTTTTTTTCAGGATTCTTCAAAGTAGAATGCAAATGAAATTAATATCATAAATTATAAGAAGCAAATTGTACTTTCAAAATATTTTCCTCCACAACTGAAGATAGAAGAGCCAAACAAGTTAAAGTTTTATCATGGCTGTATTCACAGGCACATCAGAAACCAAAAGAATCTGTGCATCTATACTATTCATAAATCAGGATGTCTTCTGAAATGGCAATTTATGTAATACTGCATCTTCTACCACAATGGTATGCGACTGCCTCCTGAAGTAGTTTTACACACACAGGTGGAAAAGTGCAATCTTAATTCCTTAGGTAGCATAAGAACTATAGTTAAGTAGTATAGTGTATCAACCCAGCCCTGGGACCATGCCAGCACAATACATATATTTTCATTCTTGGCCCTTACCCTAGAAATTGTCTTTGTAAGTTGAGTCTAAACCACGCTGTATTAGCACTTAACTCTGTTACACCAAGTTGCTGATTCAACAAGTTGTTTCCAAATTAAAAAATTACCTATCTTGCTTATGATCCTGGATGATGGCATATATTGCCAAAACAAATAGGATTTCTAACTGCATTTACACTTTAAGAAGCTCATGCCTGAACAAGATTAGCAGGAACCATACGTGTTCTCAGGAAATGCTGTTATGAACAACCTTCACGAACACAGATCTGCCAGCAGAACAGTTTCTGCTCTCTCCAGGCAAGTGGGTATTTATAACAGATTCTGATATCCTAAATATTAAGAATATAAACATTATTAAGAACATAAACATTATAACAATTTCTGACATCCTAAATATTAACAATATTTTTAGGAAAGAGTTTAATATCTAAACTGCAGTTCTAGTAAATGACACCAATGCACCGGAGACACTGGTCTCTGCATTTGAGTGCTCTAGTTAGTTTGAAAAGAAACCTGTCTGAACAGTTCTGCATGACATGGACATCTATCAGTGCCTGACAGAGATTCATTGAGCTACTGTCCAGATCAGGATCAGACCCAGAGTGAAGTGCCCACTTACACAAAGTCTGAATTTGGTCCCAAGACTCTCTCAAGCCCACTTAAAAAAATTCTACAGCAGTTTACTAAATCAAAATCAACAACCACAAAAAAAAAAAACTCAACCCTACGACTAATCAAATCAAATATGAGTTCCAGTAGAAGAATTACTTTCAGATTTAAAGAGAACTCAGGCAGACAGCAAGCCAGACTTTTTAGCCTGAGGGCAGGGGTTTATTTACTCTCTGCATTTTAATGATTTTTTTCTTTTTTCAACAAAAGGCTAAGGAAATCACTGTTTTTTAGTGCTTCTTTTCTGGTACTTTGCAAAATTAGTATAGGTTTTAAATATCTCTTAATAAAAAATAACCACAATAATAGCCATTTTAACAGACTCACGGCCTGCTTACTGTCATTTTACTGCTTGGAAAACCAGTCATTTAATATTAACTACAAATCACCCTCAAATCTTTGCAAACTGCAAACACAAAACCATTTATAGGCTATGCTCTCTAATATCTGATTTTATGGTCAGAAAATTCCCCATGTCCATGTTGTCAAAAGGCAGTAAACTGCACCACTGCCAAAGTATTATATGAACTGATTTTTTTTCTTGTTCATCCTCATCTATGAGGTTCACCTGCTTAGAGTCTATGAAGATATTTTTGTAGAAGAACCTCTCATCTGGTAATAGTTTTCAGGAGGGAAATGTTTTGTGTTCTGTTTCTGTTGCACTTTTTGTATTAAAGGTAAAATTTTGCTTCAATTTTGTACAATGGTCTAAACCCTCACCAGCCTCCTTCACCAGTAGAAAACCTAGCGATTTGGGGTTTATGCAGAACTAACCGTGTATGCAGAGAACCACCCATGCAAGGAAGTTATGTATCCTAAAGGACCTCCATTGTGCAGCAACAAACATATTCAGGGGTAGGAGCTACTTTAGCACCCTCGCAATCTAACCATAAAAAGTGAACATATTCTGAGGGTCCCAACCTCAGCATCTCTGGAGAGAAACTCTTCCTTTTATATACATGTTCTTGCAGTTTCCAAGTGCTGGTGCAATCTGTTGCTGATGCCATGGGAAAGAAAATTACATACTCTGTCAGACCAGATGGATGTGAAATTTGTTTGGTTTAATATAATGTAGCCTCTCTCCATTACCCTAAAATATAGATACTAGATAAGAAACTAGAAACTAGATACTAGAATCCTAGAATACTACAAACTATATAAGCTACCCAAATATCTGAAGCATTGCAATAATAATTTCTTACTATAGATGATGTCTTTCAGTTGACCATTTCCTTCTTCAATACAGGTTGCCTATTATATATCCATAGTTTGGAATAATTAAAGTGTTTGCATTGCTTTTAGCTGCTAGGATTTCTTCTTACCAGTTTTGGAAACTAAGAAGACCTGGGAGCACCACTGTAAAGTGATGAGATGTTGATGACAAACTGGAGGCAGTGGGGTCTCTTCAGGTCACTGAAGAAGAAAGACTGATATATCAAATGGGGTGTGTGCAGAAAGCACGATGCAGTGGACTGTCAGAGATACCAGATGCAAGTATTTACCTGGGTAGGAGCAATCCCAGGCACAGCTCCAGGTTGGGCAGAGAAGAGATTGAGAGCAACCCTGCAGAGAAGGACTTGGGGGTGTTGGTTGATGAGAAAATGAACATGAGCCGGCTTCAGTGTGCACTCACAGCCCAGAAAGCCAACTGTATCCTGGGCTACATGACCAGCAGGTTGAAGGAGGTGATCTGCCCCTCTACTCTGCTCTTGTGAGACCTCACTTTGGAATATTGCGTGCACTTCTGGTGTCCTCAACATAAAAAGGACATGAAACTGCTGGAAGAAGTCCAGAGGAGAGCCACGAGGATGATCATGGGACTGGAGCACTTCCCATATGAAGGTAGGCTGAGAAAGTTGGGGCTGTTCAGCCTGGAGAAGAGAAGGCTGCATGGAGACCTCATAGCA